>JAVIXY010000023.1:238445-269054 GCA_033030565.1 Fusarium nematophilum | reverse complement strand
CCCCCCCCCCCCCCCCCCCCCCCTTGACGACAAGCCATGCTAATAAGGCTTAGTGAACTCCCCAGCTACGACGTCATCATTCCGGCTATCCTCGAACACGGCATCGTGAAGCTTCGCGAGAATTGCAAGCTTCGACCTGGCGTGCCCCTGAAGCCCATGTTGGCCAAGCCAACCAAGGCCATCACCGAGGTCCTGGACCGCTTTGAAGGCCAGACCTTCACTTGCGAGTACAAGTACGACGGCGAGAGAGCTCAGATTCATTACGTTGCCACGGACGCGCCTCAGGATATGAGTGAGGCCAGCCAGGGAGCAGCCAAGGAGGTGGCTGCTGGAGTGGCAAGCATCTTTTCAAGAAACTCGGAGGATCTCTCCAAAAAGTACCCCGATATCCTTGCCAAGCTCCACACCTGGGTCAAAGCCGATACCAAGAGCTTCGTACTGGACTGCGAGACTGTAGCTTGGGATGTGGAAGAGAAGAAGGTGCTGCCCTTCCAGCAGCTCATGACTCGCAAGAAGAAGGACGTCAAGCTTGAGGATGTCAAGGTCAAGGTCTGCGTGTTCGCATTCGATCTGCTATACCTGAACGGAGAAGCCGTTGTTGAGAAGGCCCTGCGAGAGCGACGCGAGCTGCTGCAGACAGCATTCACGCCAGTGGAGGGCGAGTTCGCCTTTGCCACCCACATGGACGGCCAGGAGCTTGACGAGATCCAGCTATTCCTCGACGAAAGTGTCAAGGCGTCCTGTGAGGGTCTCATGGTGAAGATGCTGGATGGCACTGAGAGTGGGTATGAGCCCAGCAAGCGCAGTCGTAACTGGCTCAAGGTGAGATTCCCTCCTCTGCTGGTTTACCATTACAACTCAGTCCCTGACTAATGATGGCCTTGTAGATCAAGAAGGATTACCTCTCTGGCGTTGGAGATTCTCTCGATCTCGTTGTCCTTGGTGCATACCACGGCAAAGGAAAGCGTACATCTGTCTTTGGCGCGTTCCTCTTGGCATGCTACAACCCCAACTCGGAGACGTACGAAACCGTATGCAATATCGGCACAGGCTTCTCGGAGCAAGTCCTCGAGGATCTTCACAAGCAGCTCTCCGAGATCACAATCGACCGACCCAAGCCCTTCTACTCGCACTCCTCGGGCGGCCAGCACCAACCCGACGTATGGTTTGAGCCCCGTTATGTCTGGGAGGTCAAGACGGCAGACTTGACGCTCAGTCCCCGGTACAAGGCGGGTGCCAAGGAGGGCGTTGACCCTTCGGGTGACAAGGGAATCAGCCTACGATTCCCACGCTTCATCCGCGTGCGTGATGACAAGAAGGCCGATGCCGCCACGACGAGTCGCCAGGTGGCAGAGATGTATCGCAAGCAGGAGAGTGTGTCTAAGAGCAAGGGACCTGCTGTGGATGACGACTTCGAGTATTAGATTCCTTTCTTTTTTTTACCCGTCGCTTTCTATGTATTAAGCTGGGAAAGGGAGGGGGCGAGGATATGCATTGACGGGTTTCTGCTCTGGCGTTGGAAGAGCATGCATTATCAGTTTTGACATGTTTGAGAACAGGGCTTCCATAAGCTCATATGTATAACGGATGGCATTTCTTGAGACTTTTCACAACCTTGTTCAAGTTTACCGCGCGAGGATGACCGAATCACCTGGTGAGCGAGATGAGTAAAGCAAAGTCTTGAACGAAACGTCGTCTATATGGCTCAACGGTAAAAAAAAAAAAAAAAGACATGGTCATGACATCGATCGTAGATAAACCCAAATCCCATCTATGCAGTTCTGTCTATAACATTGGCTCCTCCCCTCGTATACTATCACCATCGTCGCCGGTATCTGCACCTCGCAAAAGCCCGCTGCTCTCGCCACCTTCGTCGTCGTCGGCGACCGCATCCGTCACGCCCGTCTCGTGACCCTGGCCACCGGCGGCCAGGCCTGAGGTGCGGCGAGTCTCTTCAGCACCATTGAGAACGTACCAGACGTCCTTCTTGGTCAGCAGCCCCTGCAGGACGCCTCGGTCGCTGAACAGAAGGTAGCGCAGGCCGAGCTTCTGAAAGTAGGTCGCTACCAGGTGAAGGCTCGTGTGAGAAGGGAGCGTGAGAGGGGTCTGGTCCATCCAGGGCCGCAGGTCGAGGGTGGTGCGCGGGTCGGCGAGGGCTTGGTGGGAGAAGAAGGCTTCCGTCTCCGGGGGCAGGGAGCGGGGAGGCTGGGTCGAAGCAGAGAGGTTGTAGGCGAGCTCGGCGCGGGAGATGTAGCCGAGGAGGATGGCGTCGCGGGGGTCCGAGATGACGGGAAAGCCACGGTAGGGGTGCATCTCGAGGATGGTGGTGAGAGAGGCGATGGTGTGGCCGGTGGCAGTGAGGACGACGAGGTCTTCGATACGGGTCATGACCTGGGCGGCGGGGATGTCGGGGATGGCTTCGCTGTTCTCGCTGTTATCGAGAAAGGGGTACTCGTTGAGATGGATCCAGGACTCGTAGATGCCCCGTCGCGAGAAGGCGTCGCCCACCCACTTGGATATCATGACGGCGATCATGATAGGCAGGACGTATGTGAGAGCGCCGGTGAGCTCGAACATGATTACAACGATAGAGACAGTCATGCGGGTCACGCCGGCGAGGGAGGCTGCCGCGCCGACGATGGCATACGTGCCAGGGGTGACGCAGGGGATGTCGGGTTCGCAGGAGCTGAAGAGGAAGAAGGACGGGTGGTTGGCCACCCAGATCTCCATGACGATGCCAACGGCTCGCCCAGTCAGAGCGCCTATGGCCATGGACGGCAGCAGGATGCCCGCGGGGATCTGGAGGCCAAAGGTGACGGCTGCGAGGAAGAAGCCCAGGACTGAGGCGAAGATCAGGAGGACAATCGTCCTCGCCGAGGCGGCACCCGTTCTGCACAGGCCAATAGGGTCATCGAGGACTTGGGAGCACTCGGAAAACAGGTTCGAAACAAGCTCGGTGGTTTGCGCTTTCATGTAAAAGTTTGGGTAGTTGATGAGGGCCGTGAAGAAGGCCACGATGAGGACTTGAATGATAGGTCCCGGAATCCAAGGATTGGACTTTCGCCAGCGGGCCAGGGCCATGTTGAGCTTGATGAAGAGGCCGCCATGGATGCCCTAGAACGAACCGTTAGCATCTCGTCGGTCACATCGATCAGGAAGTTGAATGCCTCACTCCAAATATGCCCAGGATGGCGTAGGGCAGCAGCTCGAAACGATGCCATCCGATGCTGTATTGGACTTGGTATAAGACGAGCTTGCCAGACCTAAAAGGATCGAGTGCTTGGAGGACAACAGCGGCCGTCATGGCACAAACGAAGCTCTGCCACATAGTCTTGTCCGGGAAATAGTACGAGAGTGTCTTGAGGGGCTATCAATATTTGAACGGAGCAGGATATCAACGGCGGTTTAAAACGAACCTCGAGACTGAATAGCACACCGCCGATCGGAGATCCAAAGGCGACCGAGACGCCAGATGCCGCGGCGGCCGATAGAACCTCGCGTTTTCGAGCTGGATGGGTAAGCTTGGGTTCAGCGATGACGGGAAGAAAGCCGGCTAGCTACCTTCATTGTCCCTGATATTGCGAAACAACTTGGTAAAGAGGTTGGCGCAACAGCAGGCAACATGGATCAAAGGGCCTTCTTTGCCAAGCCACATGCCCGAGGCCACAGCAAGAACCTATCAGTGTAAGTAGTTGGGCGTTGAATTGAGCTGGTTAAACGCACAAGGCCAAATGACTTGGTGATCAATGTCCAGGTCCCTAGAAACCGGCGAATGACGAATCCACCCAAGACTGTTTTAATCTCGGGGATACCACTATGCTTGGCGTAAATTGCATAATCCTGCACGAGGAGGGCGGCGAGGTATGCAAAGAGCATCTGTCAAGTCTCGGGTTAGCAGTCGCAGAGAGATAGAAACGGACAAGGCGTGCGCATACGGCGAGAGCGATGAAGAAGAAGTACTCAATGAACCACTTCCCCCCCGTAGAGTGCACTCCTATGGCGTCGCCCCATGTCTTCCATCCGTCGCATTTCGAGCCCTGGTCGTATCCATAGCAGCAGAAGCCCTTGTTCAAGTAGAAGTGCCCGCCCTCCGGTCCGCTGGAACAAAAGCCCTGCTTCAGGTCTCCAAGCCAGTCGGTGGTGACGTTGATGCCAGCGGCGATTGCGCCAACCGCCATTCCCGTGAGTAGCAGGACGACCCAGACCTGGCTGGCATCGACGAGGCGCTGGGCGTAGCCTAGTACGCCACTGGCGCTCGAGTACAGGACGCGCAGCCGCTGGCGCTCCTTTGTGTATTCAAAGATCCAGTCAATGGCCGTGAGATCTTCGTAGCCGACACGGCGGCCGGGTCCTTCGATGTACCAGTCAAGCGGTGCGCCGTCCTTGGAGGCGGCATTGAAGCTGACCGGGTCCGCGCGCGGCGGAGTATCTGTTCCGGCAAAGACGGCT
This sequence comes from Fusarium nematophilum, assembly GCA_033030565.1. NCBI lineage: Eukaryota > Fungi > Ascomycota > Sordariomycetes > Hypocreales > Nectriaceae > Fusarium > Fusarium nematophilum. The sequence goes on along the minus strand of JAVIXY010000023.1, from coordinate 264,605 downwards.
GGGGAGGCGCCTCTTGAGGAGGGCAGCGACGGGTTTGAGCGCGACCATCGTGAGCCCGTGATGGCGGAGAGGAGGCGGGATGGCACCGAGAGGAGGGACGGTCCTTGTCGGCGCTTGAAGGACATGGGCGCCGTCAGATCGCCATGGAGCGGGTCGTTCTGGAATATATCGTCGGCGTCTCGATCTCGGCTGGAGGCGCGACCCCGCGTGTCGTCGTCGTCGTCATGGCCGAGGAAGTCGAGCTCGTCGCGATCGTCCGAATTTGGGGTTTGCGATGCGGAAGAGGCTGAAGCAGAGGTCGATGCGACGGCGTAGGGGTTGTTCTGGGGTGCTCCAGACATGATGCGGCTCATACCATTGTGCTTCAGAGATGCTCACGGCTGGAGGCTCGAGGATAATGAATCGTGACGGCTTCGTCCCTGGATCTGGAGTTGAAGAGTAATGTCAAATAGGGCAGCAAAGGCAGGTAGCATTAAAGGTTAGGTCTAGGTTGTCTTGATGGCTATAATCGGCGTGGCTGTAGGCCGCATGTGGGCCTCGAGCTCGGGCCACGCTGAGAGAATTACCTAAAGCGTCGAGTCCCCAACCTCCAAATAGTGTCAGGGGATGGGACGCCCAGTAACTAGATGGCTCTCATTGGGGAGATGCATCTTTTCAAGTCTCGGTTAAAGAAACCATGGTGTGTTCAATCTATTGTAGGCAGGTTTGATAGATCCCTATCTTTGGGCGTAGTCTGTCCCGGGCCGCTTTGAAACATTGTCTGGGACACGAGGCCTTGTAAGTAGAATACCTGATCATGCATACGGTGGCTGCCTGCGATGATGCTATTTATTTACAGTGGAGCTTCAGGGCACTTGACTCTGAATCTCGCGACTAATCTGACTCGAGTTCTCGCTAGAGGCTGTTTAAACATCTCTATCTACCTTGTAGTGTCCGCCCTCGTAGTCATTACGAGCACTATAAGCAGTCTGCAAAGATACAAGGAATACCCTACCGACCAAGTAATAAGGCAAAGACACTAGACCCCAAAAGAATAACCATCACCTTCACCCCGAATAGTCTTTTATGCTTTGCCAACCATGATTGTAACCCACCCTCAAGCTCCCGGGTAGTTGAAAAGAAGACTGCCAGTTGGATGCACCTACCGGGGCGTCCAGACATCACCAAAACAGTGGGCCTAGCTAAAGCAGAGCTGAAGAGCGAGCATTTGGTCTCGGAACCTCTGACTCTCGACATTACTGAAGCACGACATGATTGAACAAGGCTCCGGATTTCAATCACTCCTCTTGTAGGCTCAGGACTGCCTTGATCCGACGGGCTGAAGAATCTAAACAGAGTAACGCTGCCTTGTTGGTGTAATCCAAGCACAAGACAAATCGCCATGGATAATGCCACGCCCAATCTTGAGGCGCAAGGCGCTGCGTCACAACCCGCAGACATCGCAAAAATACAGTCCCTTCTCAAGGCCAAAGATGATACCCAAAGATTCGTGGGGCTAGCTCTTCTCAAATCACTTCTCGATAGCTCAGAGGAGCTTCGGCAGGATGAGCAAGCCGTGCAGAGTCTCTGGGCGAGCCTCTCTGCAAAATTCCTCGACCGGTTACTTCGCACGGGATCGAAGCCTTCAGGCAAAAACTCAAAGGAGATGCTGGATCTTGCCGTGTCTGTGCTGCACGTCTTTGCCATCCTGCTCCCTGACCGAGCGAGGACCGACGCCAAATTCATTGGCCGGATTCCCTTGCTGGCTGGCGCTGTTCTTTACAGGTACGAAGTAGACGCGAGGCGGAAAGAGGATGAAATATTTCTAACTCCACTAGCTCTGACGAGACAACAAAGCTGATCCTTCAGCTCCTGCATACTCTGGTTAGCGCCCAGGACGGAGCTCAAGCCTTTGTCAAGGTGGAAGACGTCAGCTCCCTCACCGAGATCGCTCCAACCCATGCTCCGGTTTTGGACATCTTCGCCTTTGCGTGGCTCAACGCCATGGCTGTCGTCGAGGACCCACGTGCATTGTCCGTCCAGATCGATGCCACAATCCAAAGCCTGGTATCATCATTTACTGGCACCGACGCCGTGACTCTCCTCGAGTTCGTTGGCTACTTTCTGCGGAACGCCAACGGAAGCGCAAGTTCCCTCCAACTGGGGCTATATATTGGTCACCAGCTGACATATCTACGCAGATACTGCCTCGCCAGCCCAAGTGGCTCAATGGCCTGGTCAACTACATCCAGAACCTCGTCACCAGCCGCCCAACGCCGGAGGCTCGCTCAGCCTACTCCAACGCTGCAGCGTCCATACTGCAGGCATACCAAGCAGAAGGCCCGGGACTGCTCTTCACTGACAAGAAGAAGGATGACAAAGCGTTCTCCTACCTTTTCATCAACCTTCTGCTCATCGATATTCGCTCCTCAGCACCCACCCTCCTCGAACGGCTCAACCAGCCAGAGTATCCAAAGGAATCGAGAAGGCTGGCGTCTGCATTCGATGTGATTGCAATATTCATCGGATATCTCGTGCAGTGTCTCGAGGATGAGTCCTTGGATACCTTCATCATGACCCCTGACAACCTCCTGAGGCTCCGCAAGGGCCTCTCCGAGACAATGTCGGTCACCATCGAATACCTACGAGACCGATGGGATGCCTCTGTCTCTGGAGCCATGGGACTGCATCCAGATGCACGCGTAGGCACAACAGAGACAGTAACAGGTACCCACCACTCTCTCACGTGGGACTCGATGAAGGATAATTCCCAAGAGGACATGTTCATCCTCTCTGCCGTCCGAGCGCTGGCACTCTGGGTTCGGGAGGACGATAACGACTCCCTCCGCAAGGAGACGACAGGCCTGATGGACATGTTCATGGATCTCTACAAGTCCAGCTCGTTGGAAAAGCTCGACTTTCGGTCTCCCGTTCTCGTCGCTCTTGAAGGTGTAACCACGTTGACAGAGGGCCGCGACGCGTTGCTCGCTAACAACGGCTGGCAGATCCTCACTCAGGACCTGAATTTAATTCTTCAGCATACGTCGAGGACATGCCGAGATGCAGACGCGTCCCGGGCCACCGACATCGTCCGCATACTTCTCCCCATCGTGGAGCAGGAGACAGGCGGCATCCCCGAGTCCTGGATGGACCTCATTACTGCCGTGGCCGCGTGGGATGTGCCTGATGCCAACCAGACGCCCCTGTCATTTGCAGAGCAAGAGGCCCATATCGCCGCTTTGCAGCTTTGTTGTGCAGTGCTGGTTGCAGCGAACCGTGGCATGCTGCGGAGGTATCAGCATTCCATTGCGGCCATTAGCGGCATTGCGACTCGGCTTTCCGGTCATGTTGGATTAGACAGCGCCGTGAGGGACAGTTTAGAAGACGTTCTCGCTACGTTGAGTGGATTGGTTCATAGGTGACGAGAAAGGACATATGGACGGTACCGTCAAGTATGATGCCACACTTTGGTGCTTCCAAGACCAGGTACCTAATACCACATGAAATAAAAGCTGCAAGAAACTCGACTGCATTCTTGTCTCATGATAAACTGTCGAACCGAGACAGCAGCCCACGGACTTGGCAGACTTATTGACAATGGGTACCTCGGCATTGACGAGTGCAATCTTTCCATGCATGGCTGTGTCAGCGGCTTAATCATGCTTACAGCGTAACGCCCGCATTTCGTCAGTCTGATTGAAGATGCCACTCTCGAAACGGGCATGCCGGTGAGGGGTAGAGGCCGGGAAGCCCGCTATCGAAAGTGTATTTAATCAAGTCCGGGGTGCCATCTCGCGGGAGAGATAATGCAAGAAGGAGTATGGGACTGACTCTATCATAACTTGCCGAGCTCTTCAGGCCGACAGTTGCAGCAGCTCCAACATAGGGGCTATTCATGAATCATCTCAGACGGCATCTCGGTTCATCCATCCGTCCCAGCCTTACCATTCAACGCTTCGCTCATCATACGCTCGGTACGATGGAAACCACTCATTTCGAGGTTGTGGTCCTCGGCTCCGGCCAAGCCGGCAACCCTGTCGCCAAAGCCTTTGCCAAAGCAGGACGCAAGACGGCCGTCGTCGAGCGGGCTGCGCTGGGCGGCACCTGCGTCAACGTCGGGTGTACGCCCACAAAGACCATGATCGCATCCGGTCGGGTAGCGTACCTGACGCGGCGAGATGGCGACTACGGCGTGCGAGCCGGCAGCAAGTCTGTCGAGATCGACATGGCTCGCGTGAGACAGCGCAAGCGCGCCATCGTGGAGCAGTGGAACAGCGGGAGCGTCAAGGGGCTCGCAGCGGCTGGCGTGGAGGTCATCATGGGCGATGCGAGCTTTACGGGGGATCGAAAGCTCAGGGTCGTGCTGAAGGACGGAGGCCAGAGGGAGCTCAGCGCAGACACCGTGTTCCTCAACGTCGGCGAGAGGTCATCGCGGCCCGAGATTCGAGGGCTGGATGGCGTGGATCCAGTCCGCGTGCTGGACTCGACGTCCATCATGGAGCTCGCCGAGGTGCCCAAGCATCTGGTCGTGCTGGGTGGCGGATACATCGGCCTCGAGTTCGGGCAGCTTTTCCGCCGCCTGGGAGCCGAGGTGACTATCGTCCAGAGGGCGAGGCAGCTTGTTCCCCGGGAGGACCCCGATGTGGCCGAATGCCTCCTTGATATCCTGCGGCAGGATGGGATCGCGATCCACTTGTCAAGCACAGTGGAGCTCATCTCCAGCACCAACAACGCCGATACACCCTTCTCGGTGAATATCAAGGGAGCGTCGGGCAGCACAGAAGTGTCTGGGTCACATCTTCTATTGGCGACAGGTAGGGTGCCCAATACGGACAGGCTGAACCTCGCGGATGTTGGAATCAAAACAACGTCCAAGGGACATGTTGTCGTTGATGACAAGCTTCAAACCACAGCCCCTGGAGTATACGCGCTGGGAGACTGCCATGGGGGCGCTGCCTTTACACACATGTCCTATGATGATTCCCGCATCATCCGTACCAATCTCCTCCGAGATACCATGCCAGCGACAACTCCAGCGATGGCGACAACCCAGGCCTCGATTTCACGTGTTTTAACGCCATACTGTATGTACACCGACCCACAACTAGGCCACGTCGGCCTTCACGCCAGAGACCTCGCCAATAGCACCAGGGAAGTTAAGATGGCCAAGATGCCTATGAGCTATGTCGCGAGGGCGCTGGAGACGGCGGAGCCGCGCGGGATGATGAAGGCGGCGGTTGACGCAAAGACGGGCGAGATCTTGGGGTTTACCTGCCTGGGAATTGAAGGGGGCGAGGTCATGTCGCTTGTCCAGACGGCCATGATGGGTGGCCTGAAGTGGTGGGACCTCGAGGCAGCAGTGTATGCACATCCGACTTTGGCCGAGAGTTTGAACAATCTCTGGGCACATCTAGAATGAGTTGGGGTCAATATGACCCGTGCCATGAATCCAGAGGGTTGACGAGATTAAGATGCTTCCAGTGCTGCTGACGGCTGCGGACTGTTTGCGGCTGGCTCCATCTCCCTTTTCGCCGCTGCATCCGCTTTGGCACGTCGCTTCCGTGCGCGCCGCACTTCAATCTCAACGTTGAGCATTTCGGCGTTGATGGAGACGAGCTTTGGAATGATGTGCTCTACCGCTTGAATGGACTGCGTCTGGGCAGTGCGGAGCGGCATAGGAGCAAACATACCAAACCAGTGCAATGGATTCAGGTTCGTCTTCCGGTTCTTCTGCGTGGTCGTTTTAGAGCTACCGTCATCGACCTGCTGCTTTGGAACCTGGCCAGTTTCCTCGGGAGCATCGATTTGCCCCTTCTCAGGTTCCTCCGTTGGAGCATCGAAGATTGAGAAACCTGGGACCTCTTCCTCATTCACCTCAATGGCGAGAAGGCGAATAGCTTGCATCCGTTCATCGTAATGGTCCTGGCCGTATCTCATGCCACGTTCACCCGAAAAGTTTGCGCGTGCGATATTTTGATACACGCCAGACTGGACCTGGGATAGACTCTGGCGTAGCTGAGTGTATTCGTCGAGCAGACCAAGATAATGCTCCAGAAGCTCGTCAATGCGTTGCTGCTCCACGTCCATGATGATGCTTGTGACTTTTCAATGCTGAGATTAATGAATAAAGGGAGCCTTTTGATGGAATCGGCTAAAGACGCAAGTTTGGGGGATAAAGAAAAAAAAGGGGGGGAAAGTAAAAGTCCCGAGGCAGATAATCCCGGGTTGGCAAGATTTTGTAGGATTGGTTGTTGAAAAAGAGAAGAAGAGTTGACGAGAAGATGTGGAGGAGGTGAAGCTGCCTACATAGCTATGCCTTTGCGGTTTAGCGCTGGTGTAATTACCCACCTGATGGCGTTGGAACTGGGCAGGATTAGCACCATCCCTCGTTCAGATACGAAACTCTGAGATAACCAAGGTAACTGCCTGGGGACGATGTTTTCTGTCTTCGGACTTATATCTACCTATGGCGTAGCTGAATCTCTTGTTCGCCTCTGAAACTTGACATCAAGAGGCCCGCCCGTGTAGAGCAACGTGGGAACCGCCGAAACAAACACCACAATTCCCAAGCTCCAACCCACAGTCCCCCAACCAGCACTATCTCTAATCATCCCTCCCAGGATAGGTCCTACTAATGTCCCCCCTGAAAAGGCCATGTTGTATAAGCCGTATGCTTGAGCAATCTGGCCTACACCGGAATTCCCATCTTCACCCTCGACAGACCAGGTGATCTCGGCCATCAGCGGACCAAAGATGCAGGCCATGGTGATGCCCACGCCAACGAGCAGCCCACACAGCAGGATCTTGTGCTCTATTTTATCTTCCGACACAAAACGGAGACAGACGACAAAGGGAGTTGCGAAGAGAAAACCAAAGGTGGCAAGCCATTTGGGCCCGTAGCGATCGCCTATCATCCCGATCAGAGGCCCAAGAAACGAAGGCAGGATGAGAGGAAGGAAGATGAGTCCTGCGCCGATCGAGTCCCACCCGAATATGTCGTGCGTGAGGAGAGGAAGCGTGCTCTCCAGTGAGGTTTGGATGACCGCCTGAACGAGTGTTCCCCACAGCGCGGCCAGGAATCGAGGCTGTCGCAGAAGCCTGAGAAGCGTCTTGATGGGTGTCCGCGACGCGTCTGTTTCTTCTTTGGCTGGCTCGACTGTTCTATGCACACCTTCTTCACCAACTTGCTCGGTCTTTGGCTCTCCGGTGCGCAATGGCTCCGGAGCAGAGGTCGGCGCGGGATCTGCGTCGTCCAGCCACCTCTTGGCCTCCTTGACCTCGATGATGACAAGACGGAGGACGATGTCTACTGCGAGCAGGCCAAAGCACATGGCAAACACAGAGTAGTAGCCCCCCTTGCCATACACGAGTCCTCCGAGCAACGGTGCCGACAAGATACCAAGGCTAGAGGCCATACTGATCCAGCCCATAGCCTTGCCAATATGATCTCTATCGACCGTGTCGACAACCAGCGCAAGACCGACAGTCCAAGTCAGCGCGGCTGAAATACCCTGGAGAACACGGCCTATGAGGAACAGAGGGAGGTTTCGGCCCACGCAGAGGAAGGCGGTGGCTCCAGACAGCAGGACGAGGCCGATGAGCATGGGAACTCGACGGTTCTGAATTCTGTCTGCCAGGTATCCCCAAACGGCTGTGTTTCAAATCATGAGCCACGGATCAGTTCTGCCGACTGCAACAAAGAAGGGTACATACGCGAACCAGCCAAGAGAGCGGCGCCATAGACAGCCAGGGCTATCGAGACCCAATACTGAATCCTGTCTGTGCTGATGCCAACCCGAGTCTCCAGAGAGAATGGCAAAACGGGAACAATAACTCCATACAAGAAGATGTCCTACCGCCCCAGGTCAGTCTGGATCTGCCTCGCAGCACTGAAAGAAGATGGAGTTTACGGTGAAGATAGCAAAAGAACAAGTGGTGACGATCAGACCAGCTGATGACCGCAACTTGAGCAACGTTGGCGGCTTATCCTGCCCTGGCGGCCACTTGAGGAAGGCCATCTTGGCAAGGTATTGAGCTCCCGATGACCAAGATTCTGCGTTGCGAGGTGCTCATTCAGGGCGTCATGGGAGAAAACCTCGAGCTGTCAGAATGGCTTTTATCCGACTTTCTTGTTGCTTGGCTGTACCCACACCACACCAGGTTCGGACCCCTCGCGCTCCGAACGCTGGGAGGATTCGAGCTCCGGATCACCATTTAAGGCTAGCGTCATCTTGATTATCTGGATAACCACAACAAGTTCGCCGACGGTGCGGAGGGCTGGAGGGCTGGAGTAGGAGGGTTAGCTGTAGGAAGGAATTGGAATGGATTGATGGGTAAGGTGTGCCTGGTCTAGTTCGGCATATTGAGTTTGTTAGTTGGATTGATGCGAGCTGCTGGAGCTTTATTAACCTGAGGGCTGCTAAGAAGAGCTCCAGTTGCACACCAACGGACATACGAGGCTGGGAAGTAGTATTCAACCTGACTTGAAACTACTCGAGGCGGGAGTATCCGATAAATTGTTTTGTTCACTGTCAATTAGTCAGGCTCCATTCGGCTTGTTTCATGCCCACCTCTTGACTACAGGAGTGATGACCTCAGAGCCGGTGGACTAGCAATCTTGATTCCGGCTCTGATCGTGGTTTCGGTTCTAATCTTCCAATGGTTACATATGTGCATCAGCTACCTTGGACTAGGCAGTCAATGGCCAGTATTTGATGTCAAGAACGTCTACGCCCGCTCGTTCGCCGACGTCTTCGCCGAGACCTTCGCCGACGACAGCTTTTAGCTTAGTCCTTAGCCAATGAGGGAGCCGCATCTTGGAATTATTCTACCAAAGAAGCCTTTTGGCGTCAGCGTGCAGGCCGTGAGAAGCTCTGGACTGCCAAATGAATCCTGTCAGGGTCGCATGTGCAGGGATGGAACCCGAATGCCAATTTTCTTCCTTCGTCGTCACGTTGAGAATACAGATTTGCTGGCAAAGGCGGGGATGAAGTAATCTTCTCTTATGGTAGAAAGAAAATACCTGAAGTACGAACCAGAACTTCCTATAAGATGCTCTAAGAATATTACCTATAATTAAATATTTAAAAGCTCTTATAGGTTTTTCTTTATTTATTTATTATTTATTTATCATATTTTATTACTGATAGTATGAAAGGTGCCTGTTCCAATATGTTTTTCCACCGCTGGCAACGTGCTGGCCCTGCAGATTGGGGCTGATGTCTCAGGTTACCATCAACAGCCGCTCTACTTTTCACGTTCGTCTGGTTGGCCAAAGCGAGACAAACAGCACGGTTGCAGGTTCTCGTTTCGTCCCATGCTGAAGCGCGGACGGGATGACCTTTGACAGCGACCTTGCAGGAGGTGACTGACCTGCCCGGCTCTCTGTGTGATAGATACATATGGGACAAGAAACAGGCTGCTGCCCAGAGACACTGATCTCCTTTGCATAAAGCCATACAGGGAGCCCTGGATACATGTAATATCCCTGGGCTGAAGCTTGAGTGTGGGTTTGGAACAGGGACCCCAGGGGATGGCGAGCGAGTTTGGTACCGGCTCTAGTTAGTGGAGGGCCATCCCGAGATTTGGCTCCGGGCAGCTTCTTTCTGTTCCCCGGCCGTGGATGGATCCCCCTCTCCCTTGCAAGGCTGCCGGTCCACGGTCTCGAACTGCTTTGGTTTTTGGCTTCTTGTTGATGACTTCGAGTCTCGTGCATCAAGAAGTGCTCAGCAGGGGACAAGGCAGTGCGTCCGTCACCAGTCTCGAGAAACCTGACAGAGGAGAAACATGCACCAATACTTGGTGCCCCCGTTTGCGTTGTATCACGACCCTCTCTTCGCCTGTCATCATCCATAGCTATCAATCATTCCAAAGCTGCGTTTGTTCCGGATCCAAGGCGCCATGTTCGCCCATCCCGGAAGCACAGAGCACAGGACGACCCGCCATTCTTGCCGGTCACGCGTGGTTCGCAATTTGCTTCGAGGTGCACCTCCATAGGGGGCGCTCTAGCAGCGGTTTGTGTCGTTTCTAATCTCATAAATCTGATGAGTCGTCTCGTCTACATGAGCAGGGACCACCTCACATCCCCTTGCTAGCGGAAGGATAGGGGACCTCGGCCAAGGAGCATGGGCCAGAGGGAGCACCCTGCGACGCCCCGGCCCTCTGGCCATCAGATGGAATTTATCTCGAAGGTTGGCCTTGACCTCACGCAATCAGGGCAAGACGAGGCTCAGGAGCCGGTACCTGTGCCTCAGATGCAACCCTGCCTGGGTGCTGGGGAGCTGTTGTCGAGCACTCGGGCTGTCGAGTCCAATCGGCAATCGAGCCAGGGAGACGGCTGTTACGAAACTGCCTACCTAGGCAAAGAAACGAGATGAAGCGGGAGAAGGATAAGCAACCCCCTAACAAAGGAACAAAGGAACAACGGAACGCACAGAGAACAAACCAAACTGACGATCTCTCCCACCCTGCGCGGTGCTCTTGTCGCATCGTCCCATCATTTGTCCATCCAATTCTTCGCCCCCCCTATTCCTCTGCCCATGCTTGCCTGTGATCTCTTGTGTGTTTGTGCAAGCATTCGCCGGTGGCATCTCTGTTTGGGTGGCTCAAACGTCGCTCAACCCTGGTGTCGTCATCAGCAGTCGACCGGCCTTGTTGCAGCATTCCGCGTCCAGGTGCTGTCTAATTATCACTCGGTAGTGAACAGAAGGGGTCGGGTCTTTTTGAGGCGCCGTTGAAGGGCACGGTTCTCGCGCAACGTAATACGGCCGACAGACCCAGGGTTTCCTCTCTGGCTTCCCTCAGGACCCTGGCGCTCGCGGGTCGTCAATCAAGCCAAAGCTCGCCAGCTTTCCTTTTGCCTCGAGTCAGAGTGAGTCCCATCTCAGCGTCTCCTGCCCCTGATTCCTGGTTTCAAGTTGGTTCTTCGCAGCGGCTCTGGTTGGCTATTACAAGGATAAGAATGTATGGCATCTTCGAGCCTGGAGTCCCATCACTTTTGTTCTTCCAAAATGGGGCTGCGTTAGGGAAACATGGGCTAGAGGGTTTCTCCGATGGAAGCAGATATCCGCAGATAGCAGAGTACTAGAAACTACAGCGTTTCTAATGACGAAATTTAATGTACCTCGCCATCGATAGCTAACAATTGATGGAGTGGCTGTTAGCTAGGACTTGCCCGCACCCGGGAATGGTGAATGCGTTTCTAGGTACCTACAGGTAGTTGGACCTTTGGGACGGAACCTCTGATCATTGAAGTAAAAAGCCCTGGAGCCCATCCCTGGCCAGGCCGTCGTCCATCTCAACTCATCCATCCCGTCCCATCCCATCTCTTTCACCTTGGCTCACACGGCTCATCAATCGTCAGGTTTGGTTTGTTGTTGTTGACTGATGGATGGACTTTCATTTCGATGAATTTGTCTCAATTTTTGAAGTACAGTACTTTCTCCTAACGGCCGACTCGTCAACTTTCAGGTCATCCGTACAATCTCCACCATCTGGATCTTAGCACTCGTTTCACGATCCCCAGTTGCATCAGTCATCATTGAGGTGGGTTTCTCTTCGGTTTATCCGTCCCTCTTGTGCATCACGATTCAAACTTCGATGCAGGTCCTATCCTCGTATCTTCTGTAATTTCATCTACCGGTAGTCTTCCTCTTCACGGTCACACATGCTGCCTTCTTCATCCCCTCCACCCTGGCATCCACTCTTCCCACTACCCCCAATCCACCTTGGTCAACTTTCTGGTGCTTTGGCTGCTTGCTTGGCTGGCGCTGTAGCGTACCGGAACAAGTACGAAGGTCTCCCGTCCAAGCCCGGGTACGGTACTACCACCGCCCAACCCACGGGCTGCACACTCTCACCAGTCTTTACCTTACCTTTGACCTAGGCTAAACTTGGAACTGTACTGTTTGTACACTGCTCCAACCTCCCCCCCCACCCTCCGCCCCCCCCCCCCCCCCCCCCCTCCGCCCCCCCCCCCCCCCCCTCCGCCCCCCCCCCCCCCCCCTCCGCCCCCCCCCCCCCCCCCTCCGCCCCCCCCCCCCCCCCCTGCTGGTCCCCGTCTGCCTGCTGGCCTTGCTCTCCTTCGTTTCCTGCCTGGCTTGCTCTTGGTCCATGGTCCCACTGTCAATGCCCACTGCCACGGCCACTGCCAGTCCGGGTTGCACATCAACTAACGGTGCCTCCCACCTTCACGCAGGTCTCAAGTCTACCACAGCCTCCTTCTCTCCACCTCCACTCGCTGCTGCAACAGCGCCCAAAACGCAGCCTTGAACTCCATACCTACCAACCTGCTACCTGCTACCTCGCAAACCGCATCCACCGCATCCTCACCTCAACCACTTTCATCCGCCATCTCCAACCAACCCGCCACCCGTCGCCGCCTCTTCCATCTCCCGATATACCCTCTCCTCCTCCTCCGTCTCCGATCTCATCCTCATCCTCTCCGCTCCGCTTCCTCCCCGCTCTCAAGCTCTCACCGCACGCGCGCACCTGCCCGCCAATAGAGCTTCACCACTCTCGAGCGCTTGCATCCCGCCTCAGGATAGTCAAGCTCCGACCTAGGAGCTGCCCAGCGGAAGAATGACGGTAGTCGCAACTATCAAGTACGTCTTATCGCCTCGACCCTCGCCGCTTCGCATCAATTTTCTGCCCGTTGGTCGGTCTTTCAGACTGCCTTTGTCTGGGGGACATCCCTCGAGAATGCCTGCGCATCGTCTCTGCATGCCATCTCGTTACACTCCCGCCTTTTGCAATGATCGTCCCAACAGAGGCTAACCTTTCTCCCTTATAGATGCGTCGTCGTCGGTGACGGTGCCGTTGGAAAGACCTGCCTGCTCATCAGCTACACAACAAACAAATTCCCCTCCGAATATGTCCCGACCGTCTTCGACAACTACGCCGTCACGGTAATGTGAGTCTGCTTGCACGCCCATCAGATCTACGCCAGCCCCCCACACTGCGCCCCCACCTGCAATGGACTTCCTCTGCTGTCATTACTGGCGATCGACCCCTGGCATATATCGAGACCTGTACTTCCAGCCGCCGGCGTGCGGATGTTGTCATTTCACGCGTTGGTGCACAATCATTGAGGACCTGCTAACTGGAGGCAGGATTGGCGATGAGCCATACACCCTTGGCCTGTTCGATACCGCTGGTCAAGAAGATTACGACCGACTCCGACCCCTTTCATATCCTCAGACTGATGTTTTCCTCGTCTGCTTTAGTGTCACCTCACCTGCCTCGTTCGAAAACGTGCGCGAGAAATGGTTCCCCGAGGTCCGCCACCATTGCCCCGGTGTTCCCTGCCTCATCGTCGGCACCCAGGTGGACTTGAGAGACGACCCTAGTGTTCGGGACAAGCTCTCGAAGCAGAAGATGGCACCAGTGCGAAGGGAGGATGGTGAGCGGATGGCTAAGGATCTGGGTGCGGTTAAGTACGTCGAGTGCAGTGCTCTGACGCAGTACAAGCTCAAGGATGTCTTTGATGAGGTATGCCGCAGCGTGAAGCCCGTTTTGCTTCCCGTTCTACCTCGGGGCGTGTACTAACCCGATACACAGGCTATTGTGGCCGCCCTCGAGCCTCCTGCCCCGAAGAAGAAGTCGCACAAGTGCCTCGTCCTATAAGCGGACGTGTGTACGTCGTGGCCGCGCCACGACCACCACCATTCTCCTCCCTCCTCTGGAAATAGGTGGTAAGCCACGAAAACCCCTCAGTAGACAGGAACGGATAGAGCCCTCTGGCGGTGCGCGCAGCGAGATGGGAACCGGGATGACCTGAGCGGATGGAGCGGAACGTGAGGGGTTTCACAGGGAATGGTCGTCCAATGCCTGATGTGGATCGGATGACGGAACAAAACTTGGGAGCAGGCGTCTGGTTCCGTGACGAATTGACTAAGGATTCGAGGGCAACGCAGGCGAGAGAAGCTGCCAAGGGCCGCTGAGCGTAACCCAGTCAGTCGGAACCTCTGTTGATGAGCCGGCCTTGTCCCGTCGGCCGCTCTCAGTTTTCTTGGACCGGAATCTACAAGGCCGTTTATTCTTTGATTCTCTCCAGAGTTTTTGGGGGCAAGGAGGTAGGAGGAAGGGGTAAGGAAAGGACCAGGAGAGCGGACGGGAGACAACTCATACATCCAGGCGGGAATGCTTTGATAGGACAGTTTGGCGATTGGGGTGCAATTTACATCAATGTCTTGTCTTGATTTGTCCAAAGTTATAGAAGGTTTCTCATTCTCTACCTCAGGGTCTCGGAAGGACGATCGTATTGGCTTCAATAAATACCTTACGGAATACAGCCTTAACTGCAGGTTCCTCGCAAGCTGTTCTGGAGCTCCGGACTAGGTAGGCAACGACGAAACGAAGGCAGGACGTAGACTGACAGGAACTCGGACTGAGTTGACAATTATTGCTCGCGATTCATGAGCAGAAAGCGAGAGGTCTTGGGCCGAGCACACTCATCTGATACCGTGGGGCGTGACGCCTCCAGGTGCCAGTGATTCGGCGACGTCCGGCCCGGTATTAGGTAGGGCCGGGGAACTGGCTTCGATATGTTGATGCTTACCGCCGGGATGATGGAGATATGGCAATGGAGAATTGCACGGCCATGGCATGAAGCGCGTCACGGACAACGGGACGGAATCCATTTCTAAAGAGGTCGCTCTTCACGATAAGGCCGAGTTGAAACGCGCCAAATGATGCCATCCACCGTCAAGCGGCCCGTCGGACGAGATATTTTAGCTAAAGGGAAATGCGGCGCTGTCAGAGTTAGAACAGATGACCTAGAGGTATACCCTACTGGTGAGATGACTTATCATTCTGTTGGCGGAATCTGGTGATGGTTTGTGGACATGCGCTGGCGGTCATTACCTCGAGATAGATGAGCCTGGGTCTTCCTCGACACATGTCGGAACCTGATGGTGTCATGGCCCGGCGGAATCAAACCTGGGTGGGAGAGACCTCTTGTCATGCTGAGGAAGAGACTGGGTGCAGTTGACGAGGAACCCGACGCCTATCATCCATCGGCATTTCTTTCTGGAGATGGGGATAAGACGGCTTCAACAGACCCAGCCCCCGACTCGGAGTCACTTGCCCCACGAACTCGGTGTCCCGTCGCCTCAACTTTCCCTTCTCAAACTAGCCGCTCCCAGTACACCGGTCCACTCCTCTGGGCAAGCTGCAAAGCAAAGCGCAAAAGCTGGACGTAAAAACCCTTGCCCTAGACGCAAAGTGGTTGAACTTTTGCAATCGTATGCCCGGATAAGGCAACGGGTTGTCTCCAACTCCCACAGAATGCGGGGTGGTTTGTGTCTTTCCTCTGTTGAACGGGGCGGCGCCGGCCAATCGCTGTTGGCTGCATTTGCCATCGCGTGGTTGATTCTTTACATAAGGGCTTTCGGCTGGTCTGGCTATTGGTGCGCTGGAGAAGAAAGCTGGGGGAGGACAATTCTATCGTATGAAATACTAGAGAGTTGCTTCTTGGTAAGCCTGGGAACTGGACCTTGACTCGCGGGGCCCGGCGGCCGGCGGCCATGGGTGGAGGCCGAGACAGCGAAGATGGGGGTGAACGCTTTGGAGGAGATAACTACTATATTAAGCCTCATTGATTCCCTCCGGTTTCTTACTTCTTTTCTTTCTGTCTGTAGGCTGATTTTACGCGGCAAAGTTGATGGTCAATTGGTAAACCCTTCCACTGCGGCCAACATGAAGTCCTCCGCTTTCTTGAATCTGCTGGTGTTGGCGGGGCTGGCCCAAGCCTGCGCTCATGATCATGATGATAAGGAATGGACCAAGGAGGAGCTTGACGAGCTTGAGGCGAAATGGGGTTACGAGGTATGATGCATCCCTGACACGGTCTCTTCTTAGTGGTTGCATTCCGAAGCCATCATGACCAGCCCATCATGAGTACCCCTCCACTTACACCCGCCCCAAACAGTGGCCCTTTGCTGGCATCAACACCTTTGCCCACCTCAACCACGTCAAGTGCCTGACCGAGCCCACCGAGCCCTTCGACATCGCCATTGTCGGCGCGCCCTTCGACACCGCCGTGAGCTACCGCCCGGGCGCACGATTCGGGCCGCGCGCCATCCGCTCGGCCTCGGGCCGCCAGACGTCGATGCGCGGCTTCAACCCGCGGGCGGGCATCAACCCGTACCAGAACTGGGCCAAGATTGTCGACTGCGGCGACATCTCCATTACGCCCATCGATAACAACATCGCCCGCGAGCAGATGACTCAGGCGTTCAAGCAACTCGGCAGGAGAAAGACGGTGTCTGCGCTTGCGCCTAAGCCGAGGCTCGTGACCCTGGGTGGCGATCATAGTTTGGCACTTCCGGCGCTGCGGGCGTTGAACGAGATCTACGGCAAACCTGTTCAGGTTCTGCACTTTGATGGTGAGTCTAAAGTGATCCCGGCTCTTGCCTGCCGCGGGTCTAGGATTCAAAATGGTTGTCACTCGAGAGATATCCCATGTCTAATACATCTCTTCTGCAGCTCACCTCGACACCTGGAACCCAGCTGCCTACCCGTCCTGGTGGGGAGCCACCCACTTCAACCACGGCTCCATGTTCTGGATGGCCAACCAGGAAGGCCTCCTCTCCAACTCGTCCTCTGAGCCCTCTGTGCACGCAGGACTGCGCACCCGCCTCTCGGGCGTCGACTTTGCCGATAACGAAGACGATACCTCCCAGAACTGGATCCGCTTTACGGCAGACGACATCGACGACATCGGTACCAAGGGAATCATCGACGGCATCCTCTCGGCCCTCGGAACAGAGAACCCCGTTTATCTCTCCGTCGACATTGACGTCCTTGACCCGGCCTTTGCCCCCGGCACCGGCACCCCCGAGCCTGGCGGCTGGTCGACCCGCGAGTTCATTCGCATCCTGCGCGGTCTTGAGGGCCTGAACCTCGTGGGCGCCGATGTTGTTGAGGTGTCGCCTGCGTACCAGAACGGCGGCGAGGAGACCGCCCTGGCTGCGGCCCAGGTAGTGTATGAGCTCATCAGCTCCATGGTGAAGCGAGGACTTGCGGATGGCGGCAGGGAGGGCAGCGGAGGCAATGCTTCAGGCAAGGATGAGCTGTAACATGTTGCTATCCGCATAGAGCTCTGCCATTGACCGAAAGAAACGGCTGGGCAGAGAAGTACGTCGTCGCTACTACATGTGGTGAGGGCAATCTGATGTGTTTATGAGTGATGAGTTGTTGAGCAAGTCGCTTTTTCCATAGAGAAGGTGTACAAAAAAGAGGATTAAATAGATATTATAAACTAAGAAAGACGAACATCTGTATCATTCCAGTCTCAGTGAGAACTGGTGTGACGCACCCGTGACCTTATCGCTGTCGGGTCGCTTTCACGAGACAAGTGTGAATTTCAGGGCACCGTTGCATTCAATCGGATCATCCCGCCTACCGATGACGGCCCTGTCGTTTTGACTCACACATCCCACCTTCCCACAGCCCACCTTTTATCGCTCCTCGCGTCGGAACCCCGCCATACTTTTTTACTGCCCTTGAACTTCATCCGCCGGCCTTCAGCATCGACCCTGAACGGCCGAGAAATAACAGCCTTCCTCACACGAGGGCAAATCAAACGCGCACAATCGAATTCACTCACGAGCAACGAACCGTCGACTCTCTTCGCCATGGCCGCCGTGCAAGAGCTCGCTGAGAGGGTCAAGGGCGACGACAAGGTCTACGTCGACGTCGACGCTGGCGCCGACGATGCTGCCCTCGCCGATGGCTCCGAAGAGAAGCCTTACAAGTCCCTCGCCTTTGCCTACATCCAGAAAATCGACCGCGCCTCCCCAACATATCTGACCCGCGCCTCCGTCACAGGCGCTGTCGGCCCCGAGGAGGATCCCTCTGTGCGGTTGGCCTGGAAGGCGCCGGCCAAGAGTGCCGTCAAGAAGGCCCAGTCTGCCCTCGATGGCCACAAGAAGAAGCTGGCCAAGCAGGCTCTGGCGCTGGCTGCCGAGGAGGAGACGAAGAAGCAGCGCCTTCAGAACCTTGAGAATGCCAAGAAGATTGTCCTGAAACAGGATGAGTCGCTGCCCGAGGCCAAGAAGATCACCATCGCCAACAAGGAGATTGAGCTGGGTGATGGCGAGACCAAGGGCGCCCGCGTCAAGGTCTCTGGCCGCATCCACCGCCTACGCGTCCAGAAGCAAGCCACCTTCATCTACATCATCGACGGGTACGGCCAGCTGCAATGCGTGCTCCAGTCCGGTGACTTGACCAAGACCTACGATGCCTTGACCTTTGCCCAGGGCACCTCCTTGACCCTCTACGGTGAGATGCGCAAGGTTCCCGAGGGCCACAACGCTCCCGACAACCGTGAGCTGCACGTCGACTACTACGAGGTCATTGGCTCCTCCCCCGGCGACGAGGAGGCCATCACCAACAAGGTCTCGTCCGCTCAGAACCAGTGGGACGCCGCGATGCTCGACAACCGTCATCTGGTGCTCCGCGGTGACCACGCCTCGGCACTCATGAAGCTTCGAGCCCACGTTGAGTGGGCCTTTGTCAAGACTTACCACGATATGAAGTTTGTCAAGGTCTCTCCTCCCGCCCTGGTCCAGACCCAGGTCGAAGGTGGCGCTACGCTCTTCAGCGTTCCCTACTACGACGAGAATGCCTACTTGACGCAGTCTTCCCAGTTGTACCTGGAGACCGTCTTGCCCAGCCTCGGAAACGTGTACTGCATTGAAAAGTCCTTCCGTGCGGAAAAGAGCTTAACCCGTCGCCATCTCTCCGAATATACCCACGTCGAGGCGGAGCTTGACTTCATCGACTTCAACGAGCTTCTGGACCATCTTGAGGAAGTCATCTGCCGGGTCATTGACACAGTGCTGGAGGATGCCGAGATGGCCAACTTCCTCAAGGAGCTCAACCCTAACTTCTCGAAACCTGCTCGGCCATTCATGCGCATGAAGTACTCGGATGCCATTGACTGGCTCAACGCTCAGGATCCCCCCATCCCCAACGAGGAGGGGAACCCTCACGTCTTCGGTGACGATATTGCCGAGGCGGCGGAGCGAAAGATGACCGACGCCATCAACCGGCCCATCTTCTTGACCCACTTCCCCGTGGAGATCAAGGCCTTCTACATGAAGAAGGACCCTAGCGATCTGCGTGTGACGGAGAGTGTGGACTGCCTGATGCCTGGTGTCGGAGAAATCGTTGGTGGATCGATGAGAATGGAAGGCTACGAGGAGCTGTTGGCTGCTTATGATAAGCAAGGAATTCCTGCCAAGGACTACTACTGGTACACCGACCAGCGCAAGTAAGTATTAAACCTTCCAGGCTTTGTTTGGCACTCGCTGACCGGACTGATAGGTATGGCACCTCACCTCACGGCGGATATGGATTGGGACTCGAGCGATTCCTCGCTTGGATGGCCAACCAGCACACCGTGCGGACAACATGCTTGTATCCCCGCTTCATGGGCCGTTGCAAGCCGTAGAGGGATAAACGAGAAAAGGCTTCGACAGGAAAACGACATGTTGATGAGACGTAAAGACAAATAGACGGGGCGAATCAGGTGAGATGCCAGCAGCGGTGGAAAAATAAAGGCTAGACAGAGGAGTTCCGAAGACGACTCATTTGGAGCATTGCCCAACAAAGAGCCTGACCTATGGAAGCGACCAAGACGAGGTTTCGTTTGAAAAGTGATGGCA
This sequence comes from Fusarium nematophilum, assembly GCA_033030565.1. NCBI lineage: Eukaryota > Fungi > Ascomycota > Sordariomycetes > Hypocreales > Nectriaceae > Fusarium > Fusarium nematophilum. The sequence continues at coordinate 244,956 of JAVIXY010000023.1, read as the reverse complement.
GGCGTTTCAGGTGACAGGCGATCTTGATCTTGAGGAGTTTGGGTTGATGTTTGGTTGAGCAAACAGCTTCATGTAGATTTCAGGAACCAACCCAAGTCCCCGGAGATCAACCTCAAGGATATCTGGACCATGAACCCTTCCTATCCGGGAGCGTCAAGTTTCGAGTTGAGTGCATGTTTGACAGTTCAACTGGGCTGGTGGTGAATCACAATGGAGGGATTTCGCTAGCACGCCACTTGATGAGCAGGGCTGTTCCGTGTGTTGATGACCATGTTTCGAGAGGGGATTGAGCGACCATGGAATAAGATGAGGCCTATGGGACGCTTTGACAGAGAATGGTGCATTCACGGACACTACGAGCTGAGAGGGAGACACGGGCCAGGTAGAAACTGCACATCTGCTTGACGGAACGGAGGGGGTCGACAATCAATGGTCTACAACCTGGGCATAGCTAAGGGGGATCGTGCAGCCGACGTGGTTGGCAACTGGTCAAGGCGTATGGCGGGAGGTGGGATGTGCAGGTGGGATGTGCAGGTGGAATGTGGATAGGATCTCTGGGAGCGGATATCAAGTCGGCAACTTCCATCGAAACCCTTGCTAATTATGGGACAGGCCAACTTGGCTGTGTTCGTACTGTCGCACTGTCAAGCGGTCTAGCCATCATGATGGCGTCTTTGAGGTCAAACTTGACAGGAGAGACTTGGTGGCTCTCAGCGTCAAGGTCCCGCGCAGTCGGTCGGTGCATGTGGTGAATGCGGTGCGTGTGGCGCGTTTGCGAGACGCCTGAGACGCTTCCCAAAATAGTATCGGATCCCATCTGTCTGAAGGCGACGGTGTTTGGCGTAGCCTAAAACTGGCCCCTTGCGGTTGTTTCACGGCGACTGGGGCCTCAAGCAGGACGTTTGGAGGGAGGCGAAGCGCCCTTCGCTTTTGTAGCAAAGATTGTGCCAGATACCCGCAGAACAGTCTCTCCTTCCTCACTCCTACTGTGCCCTTTGGAGTATGCGTTTTTTAGCGAGAGCTGCTGTCGAACAAAGAATACCCTGATCGGTTGGACACAACGTAGCCGCCATGGAGGGGCGTAAGCTGCGGGCGGCTCTTGAATGGTGACACCACAACGGTGAGTTGCCTGGGCTTCTATGTACTATGTATCGGCAACTGGCCCTGTCTTTAGGAGAAGACGGAGAGCAATAATCGGAGCGCAACTCGACGACGACGAGCAGGAGGCTCATGTCGTTCAACCGACTCGCTGCTGGCTGTGGAAAAAATGAGAGGCCGATCGGGCGTTTCAAATGGCGCGGGCGAATTGTCTCTTTGAGCAAGCTTAGCGCGCAGAAACGGGCGGACCGTCGGACCCATAATTTAGGGGTCCAGATGCAGGGGAAGGAGCCGTGGAAGGAAGCATCGAAGGGGAAGCAAGGGGCTTGAATGAATATCATCACAATAGGTTTCGATAATGAAAGAAAAGATGGATGGGTGCATGAACCGTCGGCTCTGAGTTTGAAGCAGCAGCCAGTCCGCGGTTGGCGACATGATGATGGATCAAACTCAAGGCGCCGGCCGAGTTCTGCAGGTACAACACGCAACTCTGAAAGTTTAACGGCATTGGATCCAATCTCCAATCTCTGGATAATTATTTCCCTAATTACAGTAGTACTATGTGCTCCCATGCTCGGAAATTTCATCTTCGTATATCCGGGCAGCGTTCACGGCAAACATACACGCAACACAAACGTGCTCTCAACCTGGGAGATTTCCCCCGCTGCCTGCCTGTGGGCACAGTCGCGTGGTCTCTGCCTGGCTGGCAGATCCAAGCCCACAGCATTGACTGACAGACAAGGAGGCGAGGGTTTTTGCCAGAGACAATGAATGTCTGGCAGGGATGTTACATGTACGTGAGCAGCGCACAGAGCAAGCAGACCAGCATCTGGCGAGGAAACAATAATCCCCAGGTGCTATCTGGACATTGTAGCAAGTAGAGAGAGAGACGGTCAGACACTGTACAAACACTGCACAGTAATCATTGGCCCTATTTTTCGCAATTTCAATCCCTATCATTTTTCGTACAGTGTCGTGTGCAGGTTGGATCCATCCTCGATGCTCCAGGTCGTGGGACGGCACGCCAGACATTTGCCAGAGACACCAGCAGCCACCCACCCCTGTCTTCGTCATTAAACTATCGGAGCAGCCAATTCCAACACTCACCCCCTTTGGGCAATCGTCCTCCTTAGCCCTTCTGGCGTCTCCTTGTACAGGAGCCCCTGGATGGGCCTCCCCCCTCCCCCCCTCTTCCCCCCCTCCCCTCTCCCCTGGGCTAGGTATTCCTCCCCAGAAGCTCATGGTGTCCGTCTCCACCGCAGCCATTCGTGCCATTCACTGTCGCTCACACCTACTCCCGCCCATTCAATTGACCCCCTGGACATGCTGGACATGCTGGCACGAGCCGACCAATCCCTGTCGCTCAGTCCCTGGCTCTCCCGGCTCGCCGCCGCCGCCTCCTCCTCCTGGGCTCTGCTCAGGCTCTGCTCTGGTTCGGCTTTAGCCTCTAGCCTTCTGGGTCCCAGTCAATAGCCTCTTTAGCCTTGGCCGTTTGTTTGCGAGGGCGTGAGCATCTGTCCCTCTTCTGCTCCTGAAGCAAGCACCTCCTGGATTCTGGGCCCTGCGTCCTGTCGTCTCTCTGGGGCCTCATCAGTATTACCTTGTTCTTGCGCCTGCGGCCACGCTTCTTTCTTTTCTGGCTCCTCTTCCTGCCCGCTGGCTGATCATCGTTGCATTCTTTTCCTGCTTGCTCTGCTGCTCCTCCCCTTCATCGGCAGCGAAGCCTCCTTCCATTCAAGTTCTCTTCCGCCTTCTACCGCCCTTCCTCGTTTTTCCCTTTTCCCTCTTCATCTTCCGCTTCTCTCTCACACGCTCTCTCGTTTTTCTTTCATTTCATATCCATCCCTTCTCATCCGCCTCCACCCACCCACCAACCCTCCTCCACCTCATTCCCTACCTGGTCGTCTGGCCTTTTTTTCTCTCCCTCCCTGACGCCTCTTTTCATTTGGGCCCTTATTACCTTGCATTATTTCCTACTATTACTCGCCTGTCGGCCTGAGGCTCCCCCCCTGTGGTCCCTGGTCTCTATCCCCGATCTGGGAAGCGAACCTGGACGACATCCAAATCCGTCCCTTACTCTCTCTCTCAATTCCTCGTTCCCTCCACATTCGTGCCGTCAACTCGCCGACGCCGACTCTCGTCTCCTTTCCTTCTCGCCGCTCGACTCTTCATTTGGGACATTCTCTGTTCCTCTTTAGATGCAGCGTCGCCTCTCTTCCTTCTATTGAGACCATACCTTTCGACTTCGTCGACGCTCGTTCTGACCGTATTACCTTTATTAATACTTTTGTCTACTCACATTCTTCTTGGATGTCACCCTAAGCTACGAACTCTCGTGCTTTGCGTTCTCGTTCGACTCTTCGATACACTCGCTCTTACTACCGATTACCTATTACTACAGCTTCAGTCTCGCCTGACGGTTCCTGTTCGACTCGGCCGAAGTTTTCATATTCGAACCCAATATATACTAGACGGTCGCCTCTTGGAACGACCTTTTTTTTTCTCTTTGATTTCGCAAGCCGCCTCGCCTTATTCACTTTGGATACGTCGGCACGCTTCATAATTCCCGATTTGATCAGCTTCATTCTACACATTCAGTTGCTCTGCCTGGCTCCCGAAAGCTTCTTTCGCGACTTGGATTCGTTTTTCAACAGCTTGGAATATATATCCCCCCTTGGAAGACTAGCTCTGTCAAGCAGCGTGTGATCTTGAGACTCGGATCGCCTGAGCCCTCCAGCCGGACGATCTTCCCAACGTCGCTCCTTGCACCGTGCCTTACCAGGGCACGTCCAAATCTTTCAAAACGGCTGTACTGTCGCACGTCGGGCGGGACTCGCTCGTCCCCCCTCATCTGCTCGGTATGCAAGACCTCAACGGACCCGTCGGCCAGGGCGCCCCCAACGGCGGCCCTGCCAACCGCTTCGGCCACGCCTCCAAGCCCTCCAACAGCGACACTGGCTTCTCCCACGGCGCCTTCAACTCCAACATCTCGGGCTTCGCCGATCGACACCCTCGACGAGGAAACATTCCGTCTATCAACACCCAACCCCAGCCCATGAGCCAGCAGCCATCCAACAATGGAGCAGACATGGCGACGCCCGGCACTGCATTTGACATGCAGTTCACTCCCCTTCTGCCGTCGCAGCTGCTGCTCGGAAGTCCCTTCCAGCCTGGGACTCCAGCTGCTTTCGCCAGCCCTCAATTCCAGAGCCTTCCCGGATTCCAGCAGGCTCAGCAGGGCGGCAATCCGCAGCAGAATGGTGTCTCAAGCCCGGTCCAGCAAAACATCTCGCCTCAGTCGTACCAGGGCATAGTTTCTCCTTCAACCTATGGAGCGCCTCAGTTCTATCCGCCCCAGTCTCCCACCGGTGGCTTCAACATGCAGGCCCCTCTTCCTCCGCAGTCGCCTGTCTCGATGGGTTCTGGCGTTGTCACTGGAACCAGCCGAACCGTCTACCTGGGCAACATCCCTCCGGACACTTCTGCTGAGGAGATTCTTGGCCACGTCCGAAGCGGCCAGATCGAGTCTGTCCGTCTGTTGCCCGACAAGAACTGTGCTTTCATTTCCTTCCTGGACGCCAGTTCGGCCACCCACTTCCACTCTGATGCGATCTTGAAAAAGCTGTGCATCAAGGGTCAGGACATCAAGGTTGGTTGGGGCAAGCCTTCTCAGGTCCCGACGTCCGTTGCTCTGGCTGTCCAGCAGTCGGGCGCCTCTCGAAATGTCTATCTCGGCAACCTACCCGAGGAGGTGACCGAGGAAGAGTTGCGTGAGGACCTGGGCAAGTTTGGCGCTGTCGACACCATCAAGATTGTTCGCGAGAAGAACATAGCCTTTGTCCACTACCTTTCCATTGCCAATGCCATCAAGGCCGTCTCCCAGCTTCCCCAGGAGCCCAAGTGGCAGGCCCCGCGCCGAGTGTACTACGGCAAAGACCGCTGCGCCTACGTCTCCAAGACGCAACAACAAAACGCCGCCCAGTACCTGGGTATTGCTCCCGGATACGCCCACATGCTCACGGGTGCTGACCGTGACCTGATCTCGAATGCCCTTGCTCAGCAATCTGTGGCGGCCGCCGCTGTTGCTACCACCGCTGGAGGTATTAACAACCTCGGCAACCGAACCATCTACCTTGGTAACATTCACCCCGAGACGACGATTGAGGAGATTTGCAATGTGGTCAGAGGTGGTCTCCTTCACCATATCCGCTACATCCCCGACAAGCACATTTGTTTCGTGACATTCATTGACCCCACTGCGGCCGCATCTTTCTATGCTCTGAGCAATCTCCAGGGCCTTATGATCCACAACCGACGTCTCAAGATTGGCTGGGGCAAGCACTCTGGCGCCCTTCCCCCCGCTATCGCTTTGGCTGTGAGCGGCGGTGCTTCACGAAACGTTTACATCGGCAACCTCGACGAGACCTGGACTGAGGAGCGCCTTCGACAGGACTTTTCCGAGTATGGCGAAATTGAGCTTGTCAACACGCTGCGTGAGAAGAGCTGTGCTTTTGTCAACTTCACCAACATCGCCAATGCCATCAAGGCCATTGAGGCTATCCGAGGACGGGAGGACTACAGGAAGTTCAAGGTTAACTTTGGCAAAGATCGCTGCGGCAACCCGCCCCGTCAAATGCAACAGTCACAGTCGCCCCGTGGTGACGGTGTCACTTCGCCCCCTCCCAACGGATCTCAGAACGGCGGTTCTCCCACCAACGGCAACACTCCTCAACAGTCGGCCGCTCTCTTCAATGCATCTAGTAACCCCCTGACGATGTATCTCAACCAGGTGTCCCACCAGGCTCAGCAACAGCAGCATCAACAACAACAACAGATTGCTGCTCAGCAGAGCGCCTTGTTCGGCACAGCACAGCCGTCTCCCAGCGACCTAGGCCTCGACGTTCCCCAGCAGGTCCCGATGTCTGGTCATGGTCAATCAGCGAGCATCTCCAACGGCTACCCAGCCAATGGTGCTACCTCTGGTGCCACAACCATTGGTGGTTTACTCGCCCCCGGTCCTCGTGGTCAGCACAACCGAGCCGTTAGCCTTCCCGTGCTTGCCCCCGGGTTCGAGAACGGCGGCAACAGCCCCAACAGCGTCCCCGGAGCCGAGAATGAGCGTCGTGGCCACCACTACCAGGCCAGCTTCGGCGGCATGGGATCCGGGTTCGGCCTCGCCATTCAAGGGGGTTTGAATGGATGGGTTGAGGAAGAAGTTGCCAACTAATGACGCTTGTGCATATTTTACATATTCCTTCTCTACAGATGAGAATGAACGAAAACTTGCTTAACCGTTTTAATTGACGCTCTTCTATTGCGTCTTGGTTCTTTTATGCTTGGGCTTTACACACCTTCATTCTTTGCCTTCCCTTTTTGATAATTTACCCCTTCGGTGTACCTTTTTTTTTTTTTT
>JAVIXY010000023.1:164791-238328 GCA_033030565.1 Fusarium nematophilum | reverse complement strand
CTTTTTTTTTTTTTTTTTTACACGTTTGTCGTTTCCAGGTGTTGCGCTCGCCACAACCAAAAGAGCGTCGAGAAGAGAAGACACTTGTGATTAATACTCCCTTTAGAGAAGAGGGCTTGCTCATGGCTGAGATGAGGTGCGGATTGAGCTGGCGGAGAGATCAGCCTAGGATGGATGAGAGGATATATGGCCTGCGCTTATGTCTATTATGGAGTCTTAGGTCAGGTTAGGCACTACAGTCTTGAATGCAGATCAGGATATGCTCACATCAGCCATCAAAAACAAAATGACTTTGTATTGCGCATGTTGTACTGAAAAGACTGATGCATGCTAGCTGCATGATCATGGTGGATCACCGCCAAATCCCAAGGTATCGGGAATGTAGGCACAGATTGGGTTTTGTTATCCTTCTATTCTTTGTTCTGGCTCATCAATCATCAAGGAGGCGGAGCAATCATCTGGCACGAGCTTTGTCGGTGGCTTAAGTGTTTCAACCGCGGTTCAAGGATACTCTCCCCCTTACTTTATCAACACCGGAACTCCAATCCTCTATTCGCAATATTAACCATGCAAGCAAGATTTGGGTTTCCTGCCCTTGTCTTCGAGAAGTTAATACCCTGCTGGTTCGGGCTTGGTCGGGAACGCAGGGCCCTTGATGTTAGCGCGGCACTGCTGTTTCCAGTTGGTAGGTGTAAATTTGTCAACGATGGCCTTGAATGCTTCCTATACGGAGAGAAAGTGTCAGCACGTAGCAGGTTTTGCATGCTGTTTTGACAAAGATCAAAACATCAAAGAGATTCCAGGGAAACTCACCAAGGTGCAGAAGGACTCGTCGCCGTCGAGGTGCTTGCCAGCTGGTTTGCAGCCAGGGATGGTCACGGGGCGGTCATTATAGCGCAGGCGAACAAAGTAGCCCTGTAGCCGGGCCTTCTCTTCATCTGTCAGGTCGGGAGTCTGCTTGCGGCCGATGCCCGGGGGCGGTGAACCAGCAGCAGGGGAGCTTCCTTTGCTGGCCCAGCCAAAGAAGGAGAGGGAGCCGCTGGACTTGGGAGCTGGAGGAGGAGGGGGGCCTGGACCTTGGTCGACATGGCGGAAGAGTTCAATGGCGATGTGGCTGGTGAAGGGCGGCCATGCATCCTCGTTGAAGGCGCCCAGGGAGGCGAGCGTGCCAGCGAGGGTGGTATCGTGGCAGCCGCTGAGGCCGAAGCGTACATGTGGGAGCGTCGTGGGAGGACCTGTGGTGTTGACGGCCAGCTCGTACTCACCATCGGCAGCAGAATGCTCGGCGCTACCAACCATCCGAGCTACAATGTCGCCGAGGAGGCCACCAATGCCCAGGGTCCGGTACTCTTGGCTCTCTTTGTAGCCAGCGTACCACTCTTCCACACCAATCTTCTCGATGATGCGTTTGACTTCTGGGTCGTAGAACTCGCTGGGGAGGCGAGTGGCCGGGCCGTGAGCATTGGTGGCGTTTATTGTGTCCATGATGCCGCTGAGTCGAGGGCGGCTGTCCACGGCGACGCGAGGGTTGTCCTCGGGCATCCAGCGACCCAGGCGCTTGGTGAGATATGCCATCTCGTGGGAGTCATTCCAGCGCTCGGCAGCGCGCTGAGCAAAGGCACGGGCGAGGGCGGCGAAACGGCGACAGTTGCCATCGTTGGGGAAGAGGGTCTCGTCGGCGGGGGAGCGGGTGAGGATGGTTGGCGGGTGAAGGCCGGCGGCGCGGGCAGAGGGCGGGTAGAGGCCGTAGAAGGCCTGCTGGAGGGATTCCAGGGCTCGAGGCACGGGAGTCGCGCGGAGGTAGATGGAGGAGGTATCGGATTCGGCGGCGAGGGTTTCGGGGAGGAAGCGGAGCTGGTCGACGTAAAGATGGCGGAGGCGGCGGCCCAGGGCATAGGTAGTCTCGCGGCCGCGGTCGGTCAGCATGCCCATGTCACAGATGGCGTCGAGCTCGCCGTTGCGGCCAGCGGCGATGATGGGTGTGTCGTTCGGGCCGAAGGTCTCAAGGCGGCGCTTCCACTCAAGAGCCGTGAGACCCGGGTCTCCATCGGAGGTGGCGGTCCCGGAGGGATCTAGGATGGCACTGGTGAGACGGCGGGCGGCGGAGCAGTAGGGCCAGAAGGGGGGAAGGCCGGCGGAGTGGAAGCGGGCAGTGATTGGAGTGCGCTCGCCGTGGCGGAGCAGGATCTGGACGAGCTGCAGCTGCAGCTCAGGTGGGTAGAGGGTGTTGATCTCTGCGTTTGTGTAGGGAGGTCGAGGATTGAGCGTCGACATGTTGGATGATTCAGTGGTTGATCAATTGAGGGGGAGGAGGTAGACAAGAACAAGGAGCCCCATCAAATGGCGATGGGGGAGATATGTTGTCCACGGAAATGAGGAGTAGGAGCGTAATAGTAGATGACTGATCATGGGCCCAACGACAGCGACATCGGTACGTACGGACAGACCAGGGGTCATGATGTGACGGCGGTCAGTCAGTCGTTGGAGGATCCGGGGCATGGTCGGGGCCGGAGATCGGGGCCGGTACATGACGTCGGTGCTGCGGGCTCCGGGGCAAGGTTCCACCGAGAGTCGCAGTTTCGTTGTGGAAAGACACTGTCGTGCAAAACAGTACTTTCGATAGTAGATGGAGAGTTACTCAAGATCATAGGGAGAAGATAGCTAGACATTTACAGTGTCCATAATAATTAATTAGTCAACTTCGATGTTGTAAAGAAGGGTTAGAAGAGATTAAGGATACATAGACAGGCTAATCTTATAGTATGTTCCACCACGGCGCCGTCATGGACGAGGGGTGTGGCTCCAGAGCTGGCAAGCTTATTATTGTGCTCAGATAATTGGTCAGAGGAGAGCTGAAGAGGAAGCAAGGCGAAGTAATTGGCAGTCTTATCTACTATTTAGCCTGGCTGTTGGTTGGGTCGGCTTGACCTGTGAGACCTGGGATGGAGTGATCCCAAGTTGGCGTCATGCTGCGACCGACTACTGAGCTAAAGCAGCTACGAAAATTATCCCCTTTTTTGAGACGGGATCCTTAGGTGAGACTTTAGGAACGATTGAACATCTCATAATACCAGAAACCTCGTCATCTGGGCGAGTACGGATACGGGGAAGAGGGGCCCATATTCACATGTCGATTCTGAGGCTAGGTGCCTTCCAGAGTAGCGTTAACCCCAGCACCCTTGCTCCTTCCTGAACAGGACTCCTTGCCGTACGTACCTGCCAATGCGACTGCACCGACAAGACGCCGACAGGGAAGTTGCACCCTTCAAGTGTGGAAGTGAGATCTAGAATCTGCCTCAACACACCATTAGTACAGTAGTTTCAAGTGCTCAACCTTGTAACTTTTTCCGTCAACAACGTCAACCAACATCCCCTCCCGTCTCGAGCTGAAAAAAATGATGGATCGTCGCTCCACGCCCGACCAAACAGCTCCTCCGGGTGCCAAGCGCCGATTCCCCAGACGCCCCTCGGGTCCCAATTGGCGCCGAATTCCCCGTGCCCGTTGGGTCCGTCGCTTACACCATGACCTCATCAAGCCATGATGATGATCCGGGCTCATGCTTGAAGTCATCGTCAGCCACAATCCCAGATAGAAGAAAAGGGCACGATCCAGGTTTCCAAAGCAAAGGCCGAGCAAGCTGATTCTCCTCGATTCATATCATTCTTCCATCACCGCCTACGGCCACGCAGGCGCGCCAGTTCGAATATAGACTCAGCCTAAACACCAACCATAGCCCCCCCCCCGGATCCATCCACGCCCGGACGTTCCGGACCAGCGCAAACACCCGCCCAATCCTTACCCTCTTTTCACGAGCTGTGCATTCCCAAGTTGGACAGATTTGTCGAGATCCACCGTGCTTTTGGCCGAAGAAGATAGGGCCATGTCTGTCGACTACGCCTTCTTCTGCTTCTCCCTCCTCCTCCTCTCCTCTTAATCCCTCCTCGTCCTACCTTTCTCTGCCTCATTCTGTCGACGACGATACCTATGGCACTATCCTCGCTTGATTGATTACTCCGGGATCACCTTCGACCCTTTTCTCCAACCGCGGTTTAACGTGACAGGCTTCATCTTGATCAATTCTACAAATGGAATCATGGCGATGAATGTGCCGGCCGAGCCTATGTCTGAGTCGAGGACCCTGGACGCTCTCGATATTCAGGATGACGACTCCATCATCCGCAGTCAAGATGAGGCTGAGGCAATATTGCAGCCAGCCCTCAGCGAAGCCGCCAGGCATCTGACTTCTCAGAACACGCCTGCCATTGAGAAGGCCTTGGCATTGGACAGAAGCGCGAGTGGCCTATTCCTCGCGCCTGAGGATGATTCTGGTGATACCAGTCCAGAGCTCCCCTCTTCGCCCGAGACAACACCGCAATTACCAAAGATAGCCCCTCCAAGCAGGTCTTCGAGACCACAATCGACCACTCTGCCATCGCGGAATACTCTGCCTTCGCCGTGGCGGGCCCAAACAAGATCCACTACGCCCAAAGATTCCTCACCCAGAGCCTCTGGGAGTGTCCTGGGAAGTGCTCTCGGCCCAGCCCGAAATCGATCTTGGTCGACAGGACAGGAGGCGCTGAGGAGACTACAGAGAGCACTACCCTCTCTCAGTCCACCCACGCACTTGCTACCTTCAATGTCCTCCTCGTTCTTCTCGAGTTCCAGTGACAAGCTCACCTCGAGCAACTCTAACATCCCGGGCCAGTTGGCTTCAGTAACTCAACTCAGTGTGCCTCGGGTTCCTTCAGCTTCGCCCAGTATCAAGCAGACAAGGCCTCGCCCCTCACCTCATCAGGCGAGGATGCTCGCACCGCCCCCTCTATCTTCCTCTACTACGCGCCCCAAAGTCCTTCGCCGGGTGACGTCTGATGACAGTCTCCTTTACCACAGCTTATCTCGCACGTCGTCTCTTGGTGATGATGAACGCTTCCAGGATGTCCGGGAAATGGTCAACATTCGATTCATGGCTCTAAAAGACAGCCTTCCAGATGTGCCAAACTTCAAGATGCCCAGTCTACCCAAGCTATACAGCCAGGCGAGGAAATCGACTCACTCTCTCAACACTACATTTGGCCCTGAGACACCAGGGCTCAACGGCCGCGTTGCCAAGGAGGCCAGCCCTATTTCGAGAGACGGATCTGCTATTCTTGACCGGGTCCTTGAGAACCTCACCGGCGATTTGGTCATTATGGGGGGGTATCGGGGGTCCGTTCTGCGGTCGGCCGAGGCGCCTCACCCACAGGTCTGGGCCCCGGTTAAGATTGGCCTCAACATGCGCAAGGTCAACCTCGAGGTGGGTTTGGAAGATGAGGATGAGGAAAGAATGGAAGAGACCATTAAAGCAGATGGTATGTTGAAACATATTGGACCAGTCGATATATCCCGGAAATTCCTCAAGAAACTACGGTCTTGTAACAACGCCAGACGAGGAAAATTGCGTGTATGGGACTACGGTTACGACTGGCGATTGAGTCCCTCTCTGCTGTCTCGCAAGCTGCAAGAGTATCTTCAAAAGCTACCCTCGAATCGTCCAGGAACGCCTGCCGAGTCTCGAGGAGCACTCGTCATCGCTCACAGCTTGGGCGGCCTCATCACGCGTCACGCCGTGAACCAGCGGCCAGACCTCTTTTCGGGCGTCTTATATTGCGGCACGCCGCAACGATGCATCAACATCCTTAACCCCCTGCGTCATGGAGATGTTGTCCTCCTCAATGAGAAACTTCTCACCGCCAGCGTCAACTTCAGCATGCGAACGTCCTTCGTCTTTCTGCCAGAGGACGGATTCTGCTTTGTGGACAAGAACACGGGCGAGGAATACCCTATCGACTTTTACGACCCGCAAGAATGGATCAAGTGGCATCTGAGCCCATGTATGCAGCCGGCGCTCCCCCCCTACAACCGCCCGCCATCCTCGTCACTATCATCCTTCTTCCCGAACTCGCTGCGCGCTCGCGCCGACAGTAGAAGTGAGAAGCAGCCCCCTTCGCCGACCACAGCCGCCCGTGACCGAAACCCAATTGCTCCCCAGCTCAACGGGAGCGGCGCCCGAGTCGACGAGCCGTCCCCTTCCGACCGGGAACGTCAGCGCTACCTCAAGTATCTCACCAGAACTCTTGCTATGATCCGCAAGTTCCGGTCGGAGCTTGCTCACTCGCCGGTGCATCAAGGAGCCAACGCGTACCCACCTCACGCCGTGTTATATGGCAAGAGCATTCCCACCGTGTACGCAGCGCAAGTCACCAGTCGCGATGCCATTTGCTGCTCCGATGCGTACGACGATCTGCTCTTCCGCCCGGGTGACGGCGTCGTTCTAGCCAAGGAGGCCATGCTCCCGGACGGCTACTCCATTGTCCGCGGCGGTCGGGTCTGTACCGAACGTGGCCACATCACCATGCTCGGCGACCTGCCGGCTGTAGGGCGAGCCCTCGAGGCGCTGGTCAGGGGCCGTCGGAAGGGAATAGGTCAAGGGACAAGCGGTGACGAGGCGAGAGAGGTTGAGGAACGGGTCCCGGGCGAGTCGGGGTAACACTGCGCGATGCCATTCGTCCGCCCCCGCAGTTCGATACGGCAGAGATGAGATTTGTCGAACCCCCCCTCTATCCGATTGTGCGAAACGCTCCATGGATATCAGGTAGGCAGAAAGGGAAGGGAGTCGACACTGGAAATTGAATGAATGGACGGGCTCATGCAGAAATAAGTACGGTACAGCCGTTATACATGCATTATGGATCGGAGTCAGGCAGCCTCATAGCTCGGTAGTATAGCCTTTGTACAGATATGATGACATGATGATATGTTGCAGCTTTGTCAGTTGCGCTCCCCCAGACTCGAAAAACTCCTCGAACGCCTTGGTTGTTGTACACCGCCAGTCTTTCTATGTATTACAAGTCCTCTGCAATGGGGCGTCGGTTATCACACAAACCCTAGCACGGGCGATGGTTCCTCTTCTTTTGGTTCGTTCCTCTCTCTCTCTCTCTCCATTATGAAAACATGGTGCATGCGGGCCTGTTTCTCCCGTCTAGAACAACCCTCCTGAGGTTCTGGGGGCTGGAGGTATGGATTAGGAGTAAGTCGCGGAGGTGCGGTGTGCGTAGATGTAGCCCAAAGAGGGGGTCTGCTTGAACAACGACCCAAGGTAACTGTCCTGTTGAACTTGTCCGCCATTCTTAAGGCGGGAAGCGGCACTTTGGGGAGGGTCGTTGGTGGTCATGGTTGCCCCTGACCGGGCATGGTTTGGTGGTGATTGGGCTCTTTTCCGGAGAAGGTGGTGCCCAGAACGCGTATGTAGCTCTGCCACTCGGCGGCCCAAGTCCCTTCAGGCGCCGCCGACGTTCTGGTAGGGCTTGGGGAACGCGCTCAAGGGCAGGATCCTCCAGCGCGGGGGCTTCCAGTGGGGGGTCTGCTCGCACAAGGTGGCGAGGGCAGTCTGGATCTGGCGAGCCATGCGAACATAGACCATGGTGGGCTCGACGTAGCTGGCCGAGTCAGGGGACTCCTCGGCGCGGGGCACAAAGATGATCTCATCGAGGCCCGGCATACGAGCCTGGATGCGACGGAGCAGCTCGACGGTGAGGCTGGCGGCGGTCATGGAGCGGTAGGTGGTGTCAATCCAGAAGAGGGCATCGTTGATGGCGAGGCGGCGGACGGCGGCGAGCTCGTGCGGATCGCACATGGACATGCAGGTCTGGAACTGCGAGTCGGAGGCCATGTAGCCGTCGCGGGGACCGAAGTAGAGGATGTCGCGCTGGGGATTGAAGAAGACCTGCCCTGGCCCGCGGGCAAAGCCGAATTCGAGCCGGTAATGCTTGAGGGTTTCAGAGCGAGACTCTGCGCAGGCATGAAGGTTGGCGGGGATCTCGGCAGGCGAGGTGCATCCAGTCCATGATGGCGAGTCCGGGCAGCCGGGCCAGCTGGAGCCGCATCGGACGGGGACGAGACGAGTCTGGGGGAGGTTGTAGTTCCAAATCTTGAGTCGCAGCTCTGTGGGCAGCCTGGAGAAATGGTGCTAAAAGGAATGCGATACTGGTCAGAGTTTATTTGCGTCTTTTGGTGGTGTGGTGATGGTGGACGACTTACAAAGGCGTCGGCCGGCGCCAGCAGCGGAAAGCCTACGTCAAGAGACATTCCAACCCAAGTAATAAAGAGGCGGTTGTAGGAAGTCGAAAGATCGTGGAGCAACGAAATCTTGGGTCAATCGTGGCGGGCAATCCAGAAATCCAGGTGTCGCGGTTTGGTTGTTGGGGGACTAAGGACTCTGGTGAAAGGCTCGGCTTATCTTGGTGAAGTCGGTGCCGAAAGCAACCCGGTCTGGGAGTGGTGTCGTCGTATAAGGTAGGTATTGTCAAGAGAGCCAATGTCAGAGGCACCAAGCAACTAGGTAAGTCAGAGAAGTCGGAGAACATAACAACGAGGGAGGGGCAGGGCTGACAAAAGGATACTAATATAATCAAACAATGAGAGAGTGAATGACGATGGAGGGGACTCGAGGGAGTGCTATCCATCGTCCACGCCCATCCCGGCATTACGCAGATGCCATGGATTGTACATGGGACCCCATCAGCAAAGTCTCAAGACCCATGGCCGCCCCCCAGCCCCCAAGCCCCCAAGCCCAAGCTCAAGCCCAGGCCTGAGGGTCCCTCCCCCCCAGGGATGTGTAAGTTGCTGGGGGGGGGAGAGAACCTGGTCATGTCAAGGGGGCTCCAGACCCAGCATCATCTCCTGGCAGGCAGACAGGGAAAAAAAAAGAGTCATCAAGTGCCAGCCGCGAGCGTATATGATATGACAGCTGAAGACCCGGAAACGCCAAACGTGATTCTCTCATACCCAAAGTCTCCCAAGGCCGCACGTCGCAAGCCTCAAATACCACCCTCCCAATGCCAGGCGCACGACGGACGAGGACGAGAACCGACTGCTTGGGTCGGAGAGCCGGGGGGGGCACAGGCGTGTTATCTCATACTTAAGCCGCTCTGAGCCTAGAGGCAGTCCTTAGGCTAGAGCGACCCTTGCTGGATGCAGACTTTGTGGCTGACAACGTGCGAAGGATTTTGTGAACCCCCCCAGACTTTTATCCTCTCCAAAACCTCAAGCCCTCATCTAAACATGCGTCCTCGGAGCTAGACATGGGCCACAGTGGGTCGCCCGATGATGGACACTCGACGCTGGGGGCTCCCTCGGGCGTGTGCCATGGCGGCCACGCAGTTGATGGTTGATGGTCCATGACCGGCTGTCACTCCAAGTTATCCCCCCCCGTTCTCGCTTGAGCCGCGTGCGAGGTCGAGCCCGCGACGGGCCTCGAGAGATTTGATCTCGCTGTGAACTGTGCGAGAGAGAGCATCGAACTAAGAGATCAGAAACCTGAACCTTCTGCAAGCGTTCATCCCTTCAAAGAGAATGCTTTTTCCGGCTAAGAAACCAAAGCATGAACAGGTGTACATGGATTTCGCCCAATTGCCTCGAGATGCTCGCACCGGGGGCGTCTTGGCCTTGATGACATTTCTTATTCCTCGGCAAGGGTCTTGGATCCCTGCTCTCTAGCAAAGCCGGCCCAAGAGCTCTTTGCGCTTGACCATGTACTCCTTGTTGCCCTGGTTAAATATTCTCTTGTCCTTGTCGACCCCGGGCAAGGGCTGGGTGATCCAGGTCTCCGGGTGTGGATTCGAACCACTGCTGGCGATGCCGTCGCAATTCTGCTGAACCGCACAGGCGCATGATCCCACAAGGATGCCATTCCGATCTTAAGGAGGCATACTTGTTGCCCAAATCTGAGGCACTCCTTCAGCAGCTCCACGACCCCCGGGGGGGGCGCCTTGACCCACCAGAGTACATACATCCCGCTGGCTTTTGTTCTCGTCCTCCTCGCTCTCTCCGAAGCGGGACATGCTGCTGACATAGCCATTCACCTGCAGTTAAAGCGACTTGCTCATCAACTCTGGAGGCTCAGGGCCCAGCCATGCCAGTTGAGGGCCATCACAGAGGCCGGGCCTCTGAAAGGATCCGGCAGCCGCGGAAGAGAACTCTATTCGACCGAGGATCATCGGCGAGGCGGACGCCCAGCCAAAAATCATCATCATCACCCGGACGCATCTGTAATTTGCATCCATCCAATAACCAAGTTACCGTCTGGATGGCAGGCTGCTGCAGGACATCATGATTGCATTAGGTCCCCCCTCCGTCGGGAGAAGGTCAGAGATCAATACCTCCTGCTGCTGCCTCCTTGCTCTGCGGGCACAGGGGCTCCTTGCAGCAGATCCTGTAATTTGGCGTCTTCAAGTCAACCCGCTCTCGGTTTTTGGCTTGGGGCTAGAGAGGATCGTCCGCGTCGACAAAGGTGGGGCTTCTGGAGATGGTTGATGGAAAGCTGCATCAGATCTGCATTGAACCTTCTCGGTTCTTCAACGTGTGCGAGCGGTCGTTCTCAATCCACCAATACCTGCGACGAAGGTGTTTGGCCAGATCGGATCCGTCACAGGCTTCGAGTGCCGGCTCCGGTGCCGGCTTTTGGGATCCGAATTCCCACGACGTCTGAGAAGTATCCTTGACCTTGTCACAGTGTCGCAGATCCCGTATTCTTCGATTACTGAATCCTTGCGCTGATCTTATTCCTGTGTCTAAATGTAATATGTAAGCCCTGAGTTGCTGGATGGCTCAGAGGGCGTTTGATTTATGTCCCTGGGCTTTGTCGACCATGTCCATGCCCTTGTCGATCTTGGTGGCCTAACCACAACCGGCGAAGACGCTACTGTCGATCATCCGTGGCACTTCGCAGCGCAGCGACGTCTTTCCATCAGGAAACTAAGCAAAGCAAGCTCGAGCCTAGCTTGAACGATCTTGGCACATGCCAACGTCGAACTTCGGCCCTGCCCGTTCAAGGCTTTCTTCGGGATGACCATGGGTTCAAGTGAAACACTTGTTTTGACACGAGGTGGCAGACACCCATGACGATGAAGGATTTTTGTGTGCTTTTTCCGGTTCTACTTGTGCTTCGATCCTTGTGCTGTGCCGCAAAATCTCTGTATGGGAAGCTCCTTGACGGTCGCATCGATGTGCCCGGTTGGGTTCATGCGCAGGGCTTCCCAATGGCCTCCCACAGCCAGCCTCATTACGCAGGATCAACTCGCAAGAAAAAGCAAGCCCGACAGGCCTCATCTCGGGTACTCGCTGGTGGCCGAACAACGAGTCGCGGACTGAAGCCCCGTTTCCGCAACAGTATCCGCAGAGCTGAAAGGACGTTGCATCCAGAATTGATTCACTATGTCGCTGGGATAAAAAAGCCCAGGCCGAATTTTTTCGGGGTCCACCTCCCTCCCCGCCCCGAGAGTCATGTCCCTGACGGTCCCTTGGGGCTGAACCTACCTTGGTTGCCAAAAGCCCTTGAACCACGCTCACGCAAATAGTGGCTGGAGCCTGTGGCTTGCTAGTCAGGTGCTCAGACATGTGACCCGTAGTTGGCATCTTCATACCTTCAAAATCAAATTTCCTAGTTCCCGCCGGGCCCACTCACACCAAACCGCTGGCAGCTTCATGTCAACCATTTTGTGCGTTTTGTGCGTCTTCAGTGGACGGGTTAACTTGGTAGCCGCTAGCCGGCCGTCTTCATGGCCCTCTTCATAACGGACATGCATAGCCGCTGACGCCAACGGTTGACAAGCTCCAAAATAGGTGCTTGAGCCAACCAGGCTGGGATGGCTGGGCAGCTCATGATTGGACGTGCACTGTTCTAAGCGCCCACGGCAACACCCTCGCCGCAACGACAACTTCTCGTCTCTGATCGCCCAGCCAATGCCAGAACACTGCTCGATGCTAATCTCTCACACTATTCAACCGCAGTTGCAGTCGCCTCCCCGCCGCGGCTATCCTGCATTAGTTGCATGGGCGCTTCGCTTCTATCACCAAGATCTGCTCGAGTCCTCAGTCCCATTGGCTCTGAGGATGTCATCATGCTGGTGGTGTTCGTCGGTTAGACTCGATATGAGATTGTCGAGCGGCAATTGAGTGCTTCCACGGGCTTATATCTATGCTCAACATCACCACGAACTAATGTTAGGTCTCGATGCCAGCATCTCCGTAGAGTCTCTCTTCATCCAGGTTCCTCTTTTTGTTTCTTTTTTTCTCCTTTGTGCTTTCGTCTCCTTTCTCTCATCTCTTCCTGGTTTGACGGTCTCCGCGTTTTTTTCTTTTTCCTCTTCCTCCGCTTCCTGGCCGGTTTTTCTTAATCTCCCAGCTTGAGATGGATCCTTCTACCCTCACCCATACGTCCACCGGCACCAAGACGGAGATCTCGGCCTCCAGTTTCGAGGCAGACATTGACGATGCCCGAATCGAGCCCAAGTTTCGAATCTTCCGCTTGGCCGAGGGTGCAAGGCAAGGCCTGACAGTCCTTGCTCTCGCCGCGGCCATCACGATTCTTGGCGTCTCGGCAGATGCCATCGCCATCTACAATGCGACGCATGTCCCAGAGGATTTCCTCCTCCCCATGTGGCCAGCCAATTTCGATCTCGGCCCAACCGTGACCCTGGTAATCGGGAGCGTTATTGTGATCGTGGTCAATATCATTTCGATAGTCGCCGGCAAGATCCCAACGGTAAGGCTCACATCCCCCGAGTTGCTTGCTTTTTCGTCTCGGGACTAACGGTGATGATTCAAAACAGGTCCGTAGCAATGCTGGGGTTAAAATGGCTCTCCTGTTCGCGCCGCCGATCATTGCCTTGATCGCCGCAATCATCTCCATGTCATTCTTTTATGCGGTAAACGCGTCGACCACGGATGACTCGCTGCAGAGCTGGACATGCCGGTGGAAGGACGTAGCAATGACTACGCAGCCACACTTCGGCACCCTGTGCAAGACTAGCCAAGCTGGCGTCGCCCTGTCCGTTCTACTGGTACCACTCGAGGCCGTCATTCTGGGGTTGGCGGCGTATCAGTTCAGCCTAGAGAGACAGCTCGACATGGCCACACGTGGGCCCGGACGCAAGGCGAAAGGCCCGGACTTGTCTTAAATCCCTCCGAGACGGCTGCGAGAGACGGTCCCAAGGCCCCGGGTCGAGGTCATCTTGGCGGCCGGCGTGGCGGGTAATTGGTGTTGATCCTGAGGGGACGAAGGAGGGCAACGCTTTGAGGTGAGGGGGGGGGGGGGGGGGGGGGGGGGGGGGGGGGGGGGGGGGGGGGGGGGGGGGGGGGGGGGGGGGGGGGGGGGGGGGGGGGGGGGGGGGGGGGGGGGGTGGGAGATAAGGGGGGAAACGGTTGGCAGGGTCGAGACTCTCGGCCATATTTTATCTTGGGGTTTTTGCTGGCGCTTCTTGCGATTTGTGCTGGAGCTGCGGGGTCTGGGCTCGCTGCGTTTTTTGACATGTCATTTCTTGAATAAGTAATCAAAAACAAGTCGTCCTTCGTATTGCGCGCTGACCTGCACGCTGGTAGAGACAAAGTAAACTAAACCCCCATGGCGTTGCTCTGGGTCAAGTTCGTTGTGTCAACTCCTTACTGTCTAAGACTTGACTCGGGCATACCAACATAGCAGCCCCTTTTGCATTCCAATAGCATCCATGATGGTGCCATGCACCCGGTTGACGTACCCGGCAATTCGGGTTGACGGGCGGTCACCCCGAAGCCCAGATGCAGGGGTCGGTGTAGGGTAGGTCAATTGCCAGGCACACGCTCCCCGTTGCCAGGGATGCTGCTTCAATAGCCTCGCAAGGGGAGATGAAGAGAATGCGACGAAAAAGAAAAGAAGAGAGCGCTTGAGAGATCGAACACTGTCTGCCACGAGGCATTCCCGGCGGGGCACCAGGTCTAGATCCCGGCGGGTCAGGCCGCAATGCATGCTCATCCTTCGAGAGGCGGTTCTTGCCGGTGATTGATACACCGAGAAAGACCCTGAGATGCTCCCCCGAGATGAAACTCGAACTGGGGAAGAAACACAGGGCAGCGCCCTCAGCCTCCGAAGTGGATATCCACATACACATACACTCGAAGAGATTACTTCCACAGAAGGAAATGCTTGCGCAACAACCGAGTTTCATGTTGAGATGGTCAAGGAGGAAAACACTGGCAACCTGCAGGAACTGTAACGTGAGAAGGCAACACACACCAAAAAAAAAAAAAGACGACTCATTTATCCCTTCATCAAATACTTTTGGTGCAGCGGACGTTTGCTGTTTGACCTTTGAGTTTGCAGGGTCTGAGACGGATTGATTCCACAAAGCTACATCTGCCGGGTGTGTTCGTGTTGGACTTAATCTCAAACTTGTAGTTGGTAGTATTGTAAGGTCCTGCTGATCCGGCCAACACCATTCTCGAATCATGGGATGGGAACACGAAAGCCCATCTGGGCCATCACCAGGCCACTGAAGCGTGGGCCCCCCGTTGGGCACCAGCTTCCTGAACATATCTTTTCCCGTTGATCCTGGCATCGCTAGAAACTTGACGTTATTTGCGACCACTTCACCGTCTCTGATGCACTTATCGTCGGCTATGAGCCATACCCGGATCCCCTTGGGGGGCTCGAGAGAACCTGCAGACGCCATGTTACGGCAGATTCGAGAGCCCCCGAGGCCTCTGCCAACCGCTCGCGCCCCCCCAAGTGAGAGAAAAGCGAAGCCGCGTATAGGTAGGCCGAGCCTGGAGCCTGTTATAGAGGGCGATCAGCGACTGCTGCGAGACAATCCAATATGGCTCCCCGGAGATACTACAAAGGTGGCCAGAATGCCGTCTGTGCCGGAGCTTTCGAAGCGACGAAGCGAATACTTCGAGGGCGCCTTTGCATCACGAGACGCCAATGATTTAGGAGATCGAGTGCGGAACGCATCCATTGTCATGGCAGAGGTCAAGACGAACGTCACCGTGAGAAGACCCTTGCTATCCCTCTCCCTCCATCAGGCCTAATGCAACGAGCCTGTCAGGTTCACGATGAATACACCTTTGTATCCGAGCTTTCCGACCATCTCGCGCTGCGCTACCACCGACCAGCGTCGTCCATCGTAGTGACGTTGCAACACGACGCCTGCATCCTCTTCAGCGGGACGTTCGATCCGGCGTATACCATGACAGTCTCGGCACTCGCACGCTACGTGCAGACGGCGACCAACAAACGGAACGTTGCGCTGCTCCAGAGACACATGGAGCAGGCCCTGGGGATTCCGCCAACAAGAGGGTTCTTGCGGTTCGTGCCAGTTGCGGAAGAGTGCGCAGGGTGGAGGGGGAAGACAGTGACGGGAGAGATTGCAGATGCGGCAGAGCAGAGCCAAGCTGGAGTTGAGCACCGAGATGTTATCAAGCCTCCCAGACGCAAGTCAAGCAAGGTAAGTATTCCAAAATGCGCCATGTGACCAACATGCAGCCCGGAGTGCTCACAGCTTTGAACAGTCATATAGGGACGTCAAGAACAGGACGGCGGCGGCAGAGAGTGCCTTCGCCGCGCAACCCGACTTGCGAAGCAAATGGGCCGAGGAAGCCAGATCGAGCAAAGAGGTGGCCAGAGACGAAGGCGGGGGCAGCAAAGACAGTTCCAAGATAATGAAACGGCGGAGGAGTTTCATACAAGCGTTGTTTCCAAGGTCATCATCAACTCGAGAGGCGGATAATAGACATGCTGGGTCCCGTGGTTAGGAAAGATGGACAAAACGGGGCGGAAATGATGGAAACTGCTCAAGCCTGTAATATTAACCTGGCGTCTTTAATACAAGCTGGAGGAGATGATACCCAGTTGGATGGTAAATTTGATGCTAAGGAACCTTCGACACGGAAGCCATCCATCACTTGACTTGTTGCCCCGTGACTTCTGGGCCCTTGAAGTCCGGGAGGTCCGCTGTATTTCAGCGGGCTGCGGGGGGCGTTTTTGCTGGAGCGAGCGCCATTTTATCGAGCATCTGGAGGGAGGTCATAGCTCAAAGTCACCCAAGTCACACACAACATCCTGATACTCATAACCAAGCATCAAGAGCTACGTCGTCACAAATCTCGACGACAAGCCTCGTCCGCTTCATCTTGGACCTACCCGAGAACCGAGCTAAGCACGCGCATACGGCCCACGGGTAGTTGCTGATCTCACCTCCGGACGTGGCTGACAAAGGACGGGTACATCTAACCTGCCTTTCCATTGGATTGATACGACTGCCTTCGCGCCAGCCACTCAGGACGCAGAAAGCCTCCCCCCAGCCTCAGCCTCAGTCTCGTCCTCATCAGCCTCGGGAGTTTGGCCACAGTACGGATATCACAGGACCTTGGGCTCTCTGAAGAAACTATGGAGGTGAGATAAATGTCATCTTGTGTGTCTTGTCTGCTTGCCCCTTGATGCCCTTGCCGCAACCTACCTCCCTCGTGTTTCTGGACTGTTGTTGCTCCAGTGCGCGACCATCTTGAGTCTGTGAACAACCAGTCCAGCGGGATAACCCAGGGGACTGCGAATGGCCTACCAGGTTGCTGGCATCTCCAAACTCGTCCCCCCTAGCTGAGCCGGGGAAACGAGCAGTGGTAGGCCATGGTGACGGCCATGGCGGCGGTGATGGCGGTTTGACAGTTCGCTCACAGGTGATTCGACATGGGCTCGCTTGGTTGGGCTGCGCCGTGGATGAGTTTGTGTTACCTCAAGTGAGAAGTACGCGTCTTGTACACGGCACATGGCTTATATGAATCACCTCCCTCTTCGAGTCTCAACCCTTGGTCTGGGGGTTCCAAGGGCCGTCAGCTTTTACGCCCGAAGCCGAGATCTCGCTACCCAGGGCCCTACCGCGATCCTGCTCGATTCTGTATCCTACCCACGTCCCTCTCTATTATTAGGCTGGCGACGGGGCGGCGAGTACGTAGGCTTCTCGCCAGCGTGGGTCGGGCCCCGACGTGACGAGGTGAATGGGTTGACGGTCTGGTATCCGTGGGCGCCGACGGGCAGAGGCAGAGGAAACCCGCCAGCTGCCAGCACCCGACCAAGAAGAAACGAGGACAGGCGATGAAAAAGAACAGGAAAGGGTCTGTCCATGGCCATGATCTGAGTGTCTTGCTCTCGTTCAAGTGAGACGAGGATCCTTCCATCCCGTCTGCATCTGATTTTAACCTTCGCTTTCCTGCAACGTCGACCGCTTTAAACACCAAATCATCGCACCTTCCTTACCCTTCCTACTTTGTTTTCCCATACTCTGTCCATCCCATTCTTTTGCCAAAATGTCACTCAGCCCCCCAATTCACAACCTCACCCTGTCCTCCTCAGATGAAGCAGACGACACAGCCGCCAGCGGAAGTAGTCCAGCCCAGCTAAATCTCCAACGTCTCTACAAACAGTCCCGCAGAGGAGCCCCGGCACCGAAAAAGGATGCACCGAAACCTGCCGCCCCCGGCCCCAATTCTGGCGCAGCGGCCAAGGGCAAGCCGCGGCTGTTGCTCATGGGCCAACGACGGTAGGTCATCATCATCTTGACCAGGAACCTCAGCAGGCCCCTGAGAGGCAATGCGTGCAGCATCGCTAACGGATAGCCAAAAAAGGAGTGGGAAATCTTCCATTTCGAGCGTAGTCTTTCACAAGCTGCCTCCAAATGAGACCTTGTTTCTCGAGTCGACGGCTCGCATCCAGAAGGACTCTATGGCGTGGGTTCCCATTCTCCTTGGGAAGCTGTCTCTCCTCTTCGAAAGTTGACCATGTTTTTTTTCTCCCCCTCCATAGGTCGTTCATGGATTTCCAGGTCTGGGACTTCCCAGGCCAGCTCGACGTCTTCGAGAACCCGGGCTTCGATATCGAGGCCATCTTTAGCGAGATCGGCGCCCTCATCTGGGTCATCGACGCCCAGGACGACTACCTCGAGGCCGTCATGCGCCTCAACACAACCATCCTCTTCCTCCAGCGCACGTACCCAAACATCAACATCGAAGTCTTCATCCACAAGGTCGACGGCCTCTCGGATGACTACAAGCTCGATATCCAGCGCGACATCACCATCCGTATCCAGGACGAGCTCTCCGACCACGGCTTCGAAAACGCCCCCGTCACCTTCCACCTCACCTCCATCTACAACCACTCCATCTTTGAGGCCTTCAGCAAGGTGATCCAGAAGCTCATCCCCCGACTCGGAACCCTCGAATCCATGCTCACCAACCTCTGCCGCACATGCCGCTTCGAGAAGGCCTACCTCTTCGACGTCCTCTCCAAGATCTACATCGCTACTGACAGCGCCACGGCCGACATGGCCAGCTACGAGATCTGCAGCGACTACATCGACGTCATCATCGACATTACCGAGGTCTACGGCACCTGGCAGCGCAGCGATGACGGGCGCCGCCGACTCGAGGGCGAGCCCTGGAGCACTCCCATCGAGAACCAGGTTGGTTGCAACACAGCTGAGAGCTGCCTCGTCCTCCACGACGGCAACAAGCCCATAATGCTCCGCGAAGTAGACCGCTACCTGGCCCTTGTGGCCATCATGAAGGAGGATTCGTACGACAGCATGCCACTCGTCAACATGAATGTCGAGGCCGTTGTTGAGGGCTTGACAGAGTTCTTTGACATTACCAAGCCACGGCAGTGAATGGGGTCGACGAGGAGTAGGTGGAAGGCCGAGGGAAATGTTTCTTTTCTATGTTGTAAATTAATTTATGCTAGCGTGTTGTCAAGATCTGCTTTCTGCGGCCCGCGATACCCTCCATGCCTCCCTGGACCAATCCCCATCAATGCAGGCGCTGATGCATATGAATATCATGATGGCGCTTCCCCATGGCTTATACCAAGCAGCTGGGGATCGCGAATGTCTTCATCGTGGTTCGGTTGCTCTCCAACAAGCAGATTCTCGCGGGCATTTCCCCTCTTAAATCATTCCTATCATGCACTTCCATGCGCAGCGGTTTAAGAACCGAGCCCTCAGGAAAGGAACATGTCGCGAAGTCATCAGCTGATACGCGAGGAGCCTCATCGGGGCTACGGTGATCATAGTCACTGTATGCTAGTTTGTCTGGCTGGATGGGTACGCAAATTATTTTGGGTGCATTATCTTTGAGCATGATGAGCATAGCCAGGAATGAGTTCGTTTTCGGGGAAACTGACCTTGGCCGCTGCATAGAACAAGCAGAGTCTCGTCGTTGAGGAATTTGAAATCGATGAGGGCATGGGAGCCGATGTCAATACAGCAGCTTGTTGGAGGACGGTTGGCACTAATGCCATTGACGATGTCGAGCCCAACACAGAAGAGGTGAACTGACACTCATCAGCACAGTAGCATAAGAAGGGGCATAGGATAGCATCTTGTGCTCACCTTGGCTCTTTGTCTTTTTAGAAGTCAAAGCCGTCACCACCCTTGTATCCTAGTATTGGAGTAAGTAAGAGTAGCCAAATGCCGTGCGAAAAAAAAAAAAAAAAAAAAAAAAAAAAAAAAAAAAAAAAAAAAAAAAAAAAAAAAAAAAAAAAAAAAAAAAAAAAAAAAAAAAAAAAAAAAAAAAAAAAAAAAAAAAAAAAAAAAAAAAAAAAAAAAAAAAAAAGAGCTAGACATACCTGATTCTTCATCTTGCACAGTCTCATGTCAGCCCGAGAAATTGGATGGCCAACTGACAACTTGACGGACTTCCCGAGCCTAACACTTCGCTTCTTGGCTTCCGCGATGCCCTCGAAGATCCGGTCCGCCCACCCTGTCGCGTAGGTAACAAGTATATCGACATTTGGCAATGCCTTTGTGCTGGGCTGCCCGTTGTCCACCTTTGCCAGCTCCTTATCCAACACATCGAGCATGCTGGAGCCTCCCTCGATGTCTGACAAGTCCACCTCATAGTCCTCTTTGCGAGGCTCCTCGAAAAAGACTTTGAGAGAGCTGTCTGTCAGGTAATGTTCAATGTACGTGAGGACTTTGCTCGTGTCCATGGTGGCCTCTTTCTCCGTGAGTTCCTCGCTGATCGAGTTGGAGGAGGCCAGGCGATCGATCTGGAAGCGAAGCCAGGAGGAGAACGCGGTGAAGTTTTCGAGCTCATCCATGACACATATTAGAATCTTGTGACCCACGAGGCTCAGGCTACTGATGATGTCCATTACACGGTTGATCTGCGCTACCGAGAAGCCCATGTCATCCCGGGTATCGTAGAATTGGGCCAAACCCCGCAGTCTGCTAAGGATGACTGAACAGCGGTCGAGCGCCGGAAGGAAGTTCTCGTGCACGAGGCCTCGAAGGTTTTCGAGCCCTGAAACTACTGCCTTGTCCCAGCGTTTGTGGCCCTGGCAATGCTTAATTAGAATGCGTCTTTGATGACAGGACGATTAACTCACCCGCTCCGCGAGGCTCTCGACTAGCCATTCGCGGACAGGTTCATACGCATGACCGGTGACTGCCAAGTGATAGAGAGCGGAAACAATTCCTCGTGGGCCGGTCTCGAGATTTTCGAGGTCGCCTTCAATGCTGCGCAAGAACCTTGTTGGCAGTTCTCGCGTGTTCTTCCATTCAACTTGCATGTGTAGTTGTGCCTGCCTCAGATATCTCAGCAGCTTTTGGAGAGTGGTCAACTTGGAGGCCAGAAGGGGTAGGCTGAGGGGCGATGACGAGATGAAGGGTAGGTCCATCGGAATGAAGTGCACCTCGTCTGGCTCTTCTTGCTTCCCGGCGAGCAGTAAAGCCTGGGTTGATACCTGCGGATGTGACGCATGAAGAACAAGCTGTGAGGTCAGTGAAGGGCCGAGTCCTGGGCACTGGAAGCTACCGATGATGAAGGAGTCGTAGATGCTGAGATGTAGCTGCCCGTCATCGCTCCCGATTATCATGACGTTGACTTGGTCGTACTCCTCCGGCGCCGGGGCTCGGAAGAGGAAGTCTATGCCCGTCCGCAAGGTAAAAATCAGGGCATCTCCAGCCCTAGGCATCGATCAGCACAGCACATCCCTGGTGGGCTGGATAGTTCAACGCACCCAGAGCCGGCACTACCGCCCGGGAGAGGACTGATCTTGGGCAATGCGGTATCGACCTCCAGGAAGGTCAGCTCACGCGGGAGGTCCAGCGGGAGATCGTCCTCTCTGGGAGCTCGTTCTTTATCGAAGCCATTCTTGAGAGCTTTAGGTACAGCATTCGAACTGTTGGCGATATGGCTACTCGCCCAGCCAATGTGCGTGATCTTAGTTCCTGCTGTTTCGCCTGCTCTGATATGGTGTGCTGCCTTGTTGTTCTCTAACCCCATGAGTCGCACGACGCCATCGCTCCAGCCTACTGCAAGAAACTGGCCTGTTTGGCCCAGTTTAGTAAAGTTGTTGTTGAATCATCAGCTTCTGCTTGGCCTTGGCCAACTCACCATCAGATCTCCAGGTTACTGCCTGCGCTTCTGGAGCCTTCTCCCCGGGCGCGCCGACTTGATGGATCTTGGATACGACTTGGCCGGGCGGCCTATAGACAAAAAGATTTCTGCCTGCTGTGTCCCAACTCGCCGAGAGATCGAGAGTTGGACAGCTGACGGGGTAGCCATTGGGCGCCCTGTCTTGATATTCAGTCTCGCTGAAAAGCGTGAGCTGATTTCCCTGTGCCATGTTTTCTATGATCCCAATCCTGAGGTCGGGTACGCTTTTTCAAATGAAACCATTGCCGTGGCAGCCAAACAGGAATGATATCGCGGGTTTCAATATCGTGTGGGTGGTAGTGTAAGTTGCGTTTGCAAGGACGTGCAAGGCATGAATGTTTCGTTCCAATTTGGGTTGTTTGTACTGTATGAGGTATTCCAAACCGCACTGTACCGGGTTGGCCCCATCCTCCTGGGTGCCCAGTCGAACAGCAGACCTGGCTAGTGGTGCATCAGCAAGTAGGCACTGCATGCAGTATTAAGCCTGGGACACACAGCGTCACTCAAGTGATGAAAATCCAATTGATCCATATTGTCGTTGCGCCATTAGGTTCTAAGTCCCCGAGACACTCCTAATACCCCCGCTCTCAATGCATAGCCTGCCATTTTATAGACCGACTCCGATCAGCCTCGAGCTGGGCCGTTCCAAAAGACAACCGACTTTTGAGGTTCTATCTACTCAATCAAGAAGTTGTCTGCGTGGGACTTGATCTCCTTGGAGAATGTAACCTCCTCATCCTCTTCCAGAAGGGATGCGCTGGCAACCTGCAGATAATAATTAATATGTAACTTATCATGAGGACGGACGAGGGAGAACTTACGTCAACATCAATGTACGGTGTAGTCTTGTTGAACCGCACAGTCATGGGGAAGAAATCATTCTCGTCGCTGGACTCAGCCTCAAATTCGAACGAGCCATTGGGGTTCTCCTCGTCCACGTTGCCGATAGTCCACTCGACGGCATCGCCTGAAACATCGTACGTGGCGTCGAAGCTCGAGACAACTGGCTCGCTGCCCGAGTAAGGAATGATAACACTGACGTCCTTGAGGGCATCGCCACCCGTCAACTCATACTCAACGGTCATGTTGTACTTATCAGCGTCCTTGTTGATCCAGACGGTGAAGGAAATAGGGCATGCGCTGGTGTCGTCTGCCTTGGGTGAAGCTCTCCATCGCAGGACGCCGACGGCGTTGTTGACTGGGAAGCCTCGAGCAGTGTTGCTCATCTGGATAACCTTGGAGCCGTTGAAGAGATTTCGGTCGACGTTGGGGTGGGTGCGGAACTGGGCTCCGTGTGATGGTACGGCATGGAGGCCAAGCTTGATCTTGGTCAAGCTGGGGTCTGAGATTCGCAGGGTGAGGTCGCCACTGATGGCCAGCGAGTTGACTGCACCTTCGCGGGAAAGCTTAGCCGAGATAGCCTCAGAGATGGTGACATGGATGGCGTCGCGATCCAGAGTGGACGAGATGCGAGGCTCTGCAGGTTCAACGTGCTGTGTGGGGGCCGGGGTAACGAGGGGAGAATCGTCGATTTCACCACCCATATCGCCTCGTACTCGCTCGAACATATCGGTCGTCTTGGACTTCTTGCCCAGCTGCATGCCCTTGGCCTTGGGGGCGAGGGGCCTGGATATTGTCAGTTGCTGATTGGCGCAGGGGAAAAGAGACAGATGACACCTACTTGCCAAACGACTTGTTCTTCTCGGCCTCGTATGAGTCGTATGTATCAGCGGCGCTGGATCGCGAAGGGGGGGTGTACGAGGGGTAAACAGGAGTCCGGGGCATGCCACCGCCGATGCCGCCGCTGCGACCGCTGCGGGCGGCATCCTTGCGTTGCATCTCGAGCTGCTTCGCCTTTCGTTTCCGCTCCTCGGTAGCTTCCAATTCCTTGTTCTAGAGAGACGTAAGCGATTCGAATGCCCAAAAGTGGGTTGGCCAAGGGGCAAGGAAGGGAGGGCCTCAATGCTTGCTTACCCGAGCAATAATCTCCTGAATCCGTTCTTCATGACTTTCCATGTCGAGGAAAGTCTTGATCTGGCTGATTGTCAAGTTCTCGCGGTAACCCAGTGTGACAAGCTCGTCAAAGGCGCTGAGTAGCTCGTAGGCATTCTTGACTATTTCGCGCTCGTCGAGGCTCTTGCATGTGCTGGTGACGACCTGGGCGAACAGGTGGAGGGAGTCGATGTCCTGGAGAATGTTGGACTGGCGGTTGGTGATGAGCACCATGTAAAGCTCGTCGAGGGGCTGGTAAACGAAGCGGACATTGTCCTGCTCAACAGTCGTATGCTGTGTGCCGCTATCTGCAAGCTTGGGGAACGAGGCGAGGAGGGCTTCTATGCGCGATCGTGGCATCTCGCGGAACTGTCTCGAGAGGACAGCTTTCCCTCCGCGGGTGCAGATCGAAGCCGCGAGGACGACCTATAGGGAATCAGCGAACAAAGCAGGTAATGATTCAAAACGATCAGTGATGCGCACCATGTTGACGGGCTGATTTGAGCGGGTTTCGGTGGTTGCGATGCAGGATGAAGATGTTGCGGTTGGCGGGTTCCAGCGTCGTCAGTCCAACTTGTTCATCCCCTGGAGCTGGAGCGGGTCGATATTCCAGTCAGTGGGAGGTACATTCAGCGATGTACCTCTTACGGCCACCTGGAAGCCCGCTGATGGCCGCTAGCCTCGTTTCGCGCTAGCGTCTCCTAATTGTCACCTGCCAGCTCAAGTGTTGGAGAGTCTACCTACCACACAAGAGCCATGTCCCATCGCCAAAAGAGTGATCTACTGGGCAAGAAAACGCCCACGGATGAGCTTCACTTCTCTCTCCTCTCTCTCTCCTTTTTATTATATTTTTTTTTATTCTTCCAATGGTAGCTTAAATCGATGGAAAATAGTGCTCGGTGTAGCTGGCGGAAATATATCCAATCGTTTCCCTCTCATCCAGTTCATTAAAATGACGGATCTTTCTTCTCTCTTCAGTTGACTCTCTTTGGTTGAACCTTTCCATCTCTTAAAAATGAGGGATAGGTATCTACCTCAGGCAATGAATGCATGGCAGCCTGAGAGTTTCAGTGAGGTCTGTGCCGATATCAACCGCTAGTCCATATATGGCTAGCTCGAGCCTCTCTGACGCAGCCTTTCGAGGCACCCACCTCCAGCAATCACCGAGCTGCACTCATGAATGCCGACAAACGGCCACCTCTTCTACCCTTCATCATTCCTCAATATTTTCCTTTCCTCCTTTTGCCTCACAGACGCAGGTGAAAATCATCCCCCACGGCTTTACGAGCTGAGGTCTTTTACTCCTTATTTCTCTCTCCCGCAGATCAAATGTCGTACACTCTCGCCAGCACCATTTCCATTCGCACAACTCGGTCTATGTCAAGGCTTTGATTGAACCTCCTCGCCTTTTGCCGTCCTCAACGTGGGCGGATACCCAACCCCAACGCGATATCGCGTCTATACCATCTTCTCCACGAGTTAGCAAGCAGTTTCCGGCGTCCTGAATCTGCCGCGCAAGCCAGTTTGTGCCCGAATCCCGGCAACCTCCCGTTAATCGATCGATTCCTGATTTCACCAGAGGCAGGCATGGCGGATGTTGAAATGAATATCGAAATAAACAACCCTCGCGTCTTCGATGATCATGTCGACGATATCATCGATTTCGACACTGATATGGTTGACCACCACGACCAAGCCTCAAATACTGGACACCCTCAGAAACTGGACGAAGCTACGGAAGCGATGGATAGAGATATGAAGGAACCAGATGATTCTTCGGGTCGTGATTCCTACCAAACGAACGGAATGGTGAGCGAAGATGTGGATTTTGATCTGCACGATGTTGAAGACACGGAACATCATTTGGATGAGGCCGATCACGGACTAAGCGAGGGACCGGAGCAAAAGCACGAAGCCGAAAATACTTCCCAGTCATTCATCAGAGGCATTCAGGGAGCTGAAGAATATGTTGAGGCTTCTAATGAGACAGATGGCTACAACAAAAACCAAGACGAGGGAGCATCCGCGCATGAGATCGACTATGAGCTGGACGACAACATCGAAAAAGAAGACCCCCACGAAGAGGCCCACGAAGAGGGATACTATGCCGCGAATTTGGACGAGCCGGATCACCTAGACGCATCAGGGGCAGAAGACGCAGCTGGGGACGATCCAGATGACCCCCTGCAACGTTCTGGGGACGGTACGGTCGTCGCCCAAAACGATTCCTACAGCGAGAACCGAGACCAGATGGGACAACACGCATCTGCCCTAAATGAAATCAAGAACCATGCACATCAAGAAGTAGCTCAACAGGATGAGGCAGCCGATTTCGGTAGTGCCGAAGGCCAGGCTGCGGGCAAGCTTTCTGAAGCTGCCCCTGAAGATGGAGAAAACTACAATAGTGAGAATCCTGCCGATCCCGGTGAATTTGCAACCCATGAAGCCGAGCCACCCCATCAAGATGCGGAGGGTGTTGAGAATGCCGAGGGCGCTGAAGACAATGCCTATGATGAGGCCAAAGGTAATTGGGAGGAACACGACGAAGATCAAGAAGCGGCTGGCCTTGAGCGCGCAGACCTATCGGCCACTGGCGACGACGGCGACAACTCGGGTGAAAAGTTTGACAGCGAGTTTCCGGCTATTACAGTCCACTACAAAGGAGATGAGTTCCCACTCTTCTCTACAACATCGGACGGCTTTTTCGCAGACACTTCCATTCTTGATGAAACGTTGGAGAAGTTGCTGGCTGGGCTTCGGAGGGAGCTGGAAAATGAAATCGCCGAGGATGATGAGTTGGTATTTCAGGTTGACGAGCTTGGCCTTGAGCTTGCTGAGGTGAGTAACTCCCTGGCGTCATCAGCAGGAGCGTGCTAACAGCGAAACAGTCAACACAGGGAGAGCTCATGTCGAGCGTTACGTTCCGCCAAATTCTCGAAATCTTCGACTTGCTTGTCAAGAATCAAGATCCCGACAGTTCACGGACAATGTACACATACCTGTTCACTAAGCCAAACACAGAAAAACGCCTTGAATCTCTGATCGACAGTGCTACCGCGGGCAAGGGTCTTGACGAGGTTATTCACCTCTTTCAGTCACCCATGCCTACCGGCTCTAGCATCCTGGAAGCTAATACGGCTGTCGATGGCCTTCATGAGGAGCTGGACGACTTTGATAGCCCTGTGGACGAGGTCTACACGAGTGATGCCCAAGACCCACAGCCTGGCGACGAGCATCCCGAAGGGGATGATCTAGATGCCGACCTACATCCCTCAAATGACGGCGAAGAAGACGATCAAGACGATCACCAAGTTGAAACAGAACCCAGTGCCGAGATCCGTGGCAATGCCCCTAACCTGACTGAAACGACACTGGAAACCAACAGTGACTCCGATGCGGCTGCGCTGGACGATGGCTCTGAAGAAAATGGTAATGCGGCCCCGCTCTCTTTCAATTTCCCTACTTGTTATTATCCTGAGTTCTGTCTCTGCGCCCCTTGTGTGGCAGAGTATATCGAAGATCATAACCGAGAAGAGGCGGAATTTCGGCAGAGTCTGGTACCTCAACAACGGGTTGAGCACTACCCCAGAAGACAGGATATTTCGGTCTTCCGCCATATTGAAAAGGAGCATGCTCAGTCCTGCTCCGAATTGCGTACCACCTTTTCTTTCCAAGAAGCTGACGAATTCTCCCCAGCACCTACCGGCGGCGAATCCGACCCATTCGCGAACCTGGAACTCGACGACAGCGCTGAACTGGATGACGCTGTGGATCTCGGAGGTGACGCAGCGGCTGGCGAGCATGTTGCTGTCGAAAATGCGGTTGCACATGCTCCAACCAACGACACCAGCACCACAACGACCCTAAGGGACGAAGACGAAGCCGGTTCCATCAATGTTGATCTCGGTGCAGATGTGGATGCAGAGGAGGCGCCTGAGGGAGTTGAAGGCGTTGAAGAGAATGACTTGGATGAGATCGACTGGAGAGATCAGCCGGAGGCCAACGACGAAGGCCCAAGCACTCCGTCTGCCGCTGGTAAGCGAGCCAGGGGGGACGACGACGATGTTGATGCAGAAGATGAGCAAGGTACGAAAATTCTGTCCCGGTTTCGCCTTTATAGTGGCCGTCGCTAACTTGTTACAGACGTCAAGCGCCGTCGACCTTGAACCCATGTTGCTCCCACACTAACAAAACCCGTCTCAACCTTGACAACACCCCTTTTCTCATGTAACTGGAAACAACAGCTGCCAACAGCCCGATTTGGGGAGGGTAGTCGACTACCTGGTCTCTATTTCTTTGGCCATCTTGGACCGGCAAGCCGCACCACGCCTATCCCGGTGGTAAGAACCACGCAATTTCTAACAGCTCATGGACCTGAACACGATGAAAACTTTGAGATCCATGATACCCATGGTCGCGAATGCAACACAGGTAGGTGCAATGTTGGCATGACAACTAACGTATAGGGTGATTTGATCCAATGCAAGACAGACAGCTGAACACTATTGGGCCGCAGCCTCTCATTGGCCTCCGTCAACATGGCTCTTGTGTTTTTTTCTTCTTTTTTTTTTTGGGTTCTTCCTTTCATATTGATGATGATGTTTTCGTCGATACCCTTCCACTGCGAACTAGGACTTCAACATATTCAACAGGGGCGCTGCTGGGCGGTAAGACGACCGATGGATTCGTCTTGTACGATATAGTTTACGGGTTGGAATGGGGCGTTGGAATCAGGCCTGGGGAATAAACTCTCAGCCCTGGGCATGGGGAAGATCGCGATGGACGGTGAGAGCGTTTAGGCGAGGACGAAGGGAGCGTCCCTATTATGGTTATACGATGTAGCCCCCGTCAATGGGAACTCGAGCGATCCTCTTCGACAGACGGCATCCCCGGGCAATAGGAATGATTTCGGGGGGGGGGGCTGCAGCGGACTGAGCATTGGCGTAAACAGGCAACCAGATGTTGGAAGGTGGGCCAAGGACCTTGTTTTTAGCTATCTACTACTAGGATCCGTGATAGTCGAAATATCTTTTGTTTCGATTTGTGGGATGTTCTAGGAGTGAAGTTGCATACTGGGCATAGGAGTTGACGGGTGCCAGAAGCGGTGATTTTTTCTGTTAATCTGCTAAGATGGTCCCCTTGTTGATGAATAATGACTGGTATGTCGAGTTTTGAAGGTCTCTGAGGTATTCCGTAGGTACTTATATACTTGGCCGCCCGTCCTTGGCGAGCCAAGCAGCAACAGGACCTCGGCCCAAAGTGTAACATGAACGGCCCCTGTAGTGTCTGCACGAACCAGGGGTTAAAGATGCACGGATGACTGAGACGGCTCGCCTCTCAATGGATGGCAGTTCTTGGAAGGCCGGAGGCCGCGGGCAGCGGTCGTTATACACATGGACCAGATTGCCGTTGAGGCAGACGTACCAGTTTCGGTCAAGTTGGAATCCATCGATCACTGGGTCTAGTGAGGGCGGAGCAACATGAAGGAATTAAAGGTCAAAGGCCACATCCCAGGGTAGGCAGAGTGGCTGTCGGATGAGGCTGGATGAGGCTGGCTGATTGCTGACAGCCTGGAAGCCTGGCAGCTTTGGGTCCATAATAAGCCTCCTTGGTTCTTCGTGCCCATGGGGATGTCATCAAAAGTTGCCCTAGCCTACGTACTGGTAAGTGATCTGACGAGAGATGGGTGGATGCAGTAATTAAAGGTTGAAACAATTCGTCCGGAGGAGGGTGAGCACTGTTACGTATGGGGTATCCAGCTACCTATCCATGATATGGACCTCAGGGCGGGTTTCCTTCAAGAACCCCTGTCCCGATAAGGGTGTAGTCCATTATTAGCGCCACGTCGATCAGGAACAAGATAGCCCGTCACTCTTCTGCTACGCTTGCCTCAGAATAAATTAATCATGTATTATCTCCTGAAAGATCGATCCTGCGATCGTTGATGGCATGATCCAGCTGAGACTTCGGAAATTCACACAGGTGTGGCGTTGGGGGCGTTCTCGACCATTCATTTTCCTTTCTCCATGCTGCTGTTGGTGAAGGAGCTGAGGGAGGCGCTACCGAATCGGGGTCCACGAGTTGCTAAAAAAAAACAACCAAAAACTGGACGAGATCAATCGGCCAGTTCGTGTTGGCGGGAGGCTGGGTGTTGGCTGCTGACGCGGACACGAGGGCGCTTTCGAAGGCCAAAAGAGGTAATTAAGGTCAGACTAGAGACAAGGGGGTGAAAGATGTGACCAGCTTAAGTGTGGCGGTACGTTTGCGGCAAGGGCGCCAAGTAAGAGGACTGCTTGAAGAAAGAAACGAAGCAAGGGGGAGAGGGGGACCTCGAGATCTCAAGGGATGATGTGCCCCTCGCCAGGTTGGACAAGACGTAAACCTCCGCTGGAGTGTAAACTTCCTGATGACACGGAAAGCCAATTTCGAAGGAGATACCGCCGAGTATTCTCTTTCAAGTGCCTGCACGATTCGCAGTGCCTGGGTGATAGAATTGAGATGAAGGCTCGGTTCTCCTGCGTCGAGCGTCTTCAAGTACGCCATATTGTATGTCGGCAGTACGGTAGTTCTACTAAAAGGTACGGATGTGTGTCGGCATTAGTTCAGGGGCGAGGACCACTCACTCCAGCCCATCAAGCCATTCTGTGAGGAACCTCTCTCGGCCTCGGAGTTGGCGAGGAACACTTCCAGGTTGTCAACTCTCCAAGAAGACTGTACCGCTTCTGCGACGGTCAGGGCTAAACATGAGTTGTATGTGTACAATAGTAGACTAACTGTTGTTTCTGTCTTTGGAATTTTGTATCTGGGTGAGGACCATCGAGAAAACCGTTGCCGTTTACCGTGTCTCCGCCACCTGGGGGAGTCCATGTCTTTGTATCATGAATTTTGCCTGAGGCTGGCAATGTGTCAGGATTCCTCCCACGAAAAGAACTTGAAGCCAACCACCCCTTCGATGGAACCAGGGTCCACTCTTCTCTGGGACACATGCACCTGAACTCCCCACCTCACCCTCACTACCTGCGGGTCTGTTAACGCCAGGGGGCGATGTTCCACAGCTGGTGCCCGGGCCCCTCTGAAACCTTCGGGTTGCAGGTGGTAAATTTCATCCGCAATAGCCCCAGTGGGAGGTGTCCTGAGAGCCTGTGCCTCACTGCCTCACTGCTAATGGAGTACCTGCCCCAGCCGCGGTCCATCTCTGACAGTAGTGGGCATCTTCCCGTCCCACACCACAGGCAGCCGGGCAATCTACCCATCGAGTCCACTAAGCGCAAGGCCGGCCACCCATCGTTTTTTCTCTCTGCCTGTCTCTGGGATTGTCCAAGTACCCGCTGCTTCGCTCGTGTTTCTTCGTGGCCCCCCCCCTGTTCTGGCCTGGTTCCTCCCCCGAACTTTCTCCCACAGAGAACACGCCAACCCAACATCAGCAACCTCCACTGCCAGCCTTTTCGCAATCCAGCCAAGCTGTCCCTTTTTCTCTATCCTACACCTTGACTGTATTCTCCTGCTGTTTGCTGCTGCGCTCACGAGCCGCGCTTGGCCTGCAGTCCACGACACTGACGATCTTTACATTTCGACGAGACACCACGAACTTGAACACGACTCGACGACACGTCAATCGATCCATTTCCGCCGTCGCAAACCACTTGCAACTGGCAGCCCCCTCCAAAGACGAATCTGCGAACCAGAACCGCCTAACCACGGAAAAAATACTACGACGACAATCTTTCGACGAGGCAACGATTTCTTGATGCACTTGCGATAGAACCCGGTCGTCTTTCCCGCATCCACCTCCCGTTTCGACACTCGTTTATACATCCAACCACTTCCTCGCCCGGCGCGAGCCATCGCCAGACCTGAAGGACTTCTCCTGGCGTTCTCTACCTCGGCGCCCTTCACTCAACCCTCCTTCTTGGTCCTCGTCTTTCACGCAACAACGGGTCCCTATTGTTGGCCATCTGTGAGCGCTTCGTCGCCGTCGTGCGCTCGTTTTTCACCATGATTGAGGACAAGTACGTCGCGTCTGACTCTTCGTGGCCTCACTCCCTAGCCCACGTCCTTCGGGTCCTTGTTACGCCCCGAACTTCCTGTACTGGGACCGAGATGCTGACATCGTTCACCCAGGTATATCGGTCTGGCTCTTGCCATGACTTCGGCTCTTGCCATTGGTGAGCGACACCCGACCTGACCCAGGCCTTCGCTATGGTAGCTAACCCCCGGTCCAGGAACCAGTTTCGTTATTACAAAGAAGGTCCGTCCACCATCACATGCCAGCTCGTCAATCGACCTTGGAGAGGCCTGGCCGACGCAAACTCTCGTGCCATCGGTTGGACATGGCGCTAACTGAGCATTAAGGGATTAATCCAAGCAGAAGAACGGCATGGCTTCGAGGGCGATGGCTACGTGTACCTGCGAAACCCGTTATGGTGGGCAGGTATCGCGACCTGTGAGTGTTGATGCCCCCCACAACTCAGCTGTGACCAGCCATGCTGATCCTATCCCAGTGGGCTTAGGAGAAATCTGCAACTTTGCCGCCTACGCCTTTGCCCCTGCCATCCTGGTTACTCCCCTCGGTGCTCTCAGTGTCCTAATCGGAGCTGTTCTCGGATCATACTTCCTCAACGAGGAACTTGGAACATTGGGCAAGCTCGGTAGCGCCATCTGCCTGATTGGCGCCGTCGTCATTGTCCTTCACGCGCCCCCAGATGAGGAGATCGAGACCATCGACCAAATCCTACACTACGCCATCCAGCCAGGTCAGTTTGTCCTCGGAGAGGAACATGGGGCCGAAATGAACAATTAGCTGACAGGGCGTTCTAGGGTTCCTCCTCTACGCCATTGCCGTTGTTGCGTTCGCTGTCTTCATGATCTATAAGATCGCCCCCGTCTACGGCCGGAAAAATGCCCTCATCTATCTCTCTATTTGCTCAACTGTCGGATCCATCTCAGTCATGTCCGTCAAGGCCTTCGGCATCGCCCTGAAGCTTACCTTTGCCGGTCACAACCAGTTCACCCACCCTTCGACCTATGTCTTCATGATCCTCACCGCTGTCTGTATCCTGACCCAGATGAACTACTTCAACAAGGCCCTGGCCTGCTTCCCTACCAATATGTGAGTCCTGGCAAGTTCTGCGTGACCTTTGTGTCTGCTAACAGAAGCGCAGCGTAAACCCCTTGTATTACGTGACCTTCACGACTGCCACCCTTTGCGCCTCCTTCATCCTGTTCAGCGGGTTCAACACGACCGACCCCGTTAATACACTCTCGCTGCTCTGTGGATTCCTGACCACGTTCACTGGTGTCTACCTCCTCAACCTCTCGAGAGGCGACCCCCACGGCCGCAAGTTGGTTGCTGGACGGGGGGGAAGCGACGCCACCGGCACTGACATGGTGTCTGGACTGCAGACTCGTTTGAGCATGCAGGCCAGGAGAAGTGGCGACCCCTCTCGACACAGCATGAGCAGCCAGCACGGAGACCGCGAGGGTCTGATTCGTGCCTATGACGAGGAGGAGGCCGCTGGCTTCGGCCTGACTGATCTTACCGAGGACAGCGATGATGATCTGCGACATGCCAACGGAAACGGCAAGGCCCACTACAACGGCAGCATCGAGCTCGATAACCGCAAGTCTGGCGATAGGTAATACAGCCAGGGGCACTAGATGCATCATCAAAGACGGTAGAGCAGAGATATCGCTTAGAACGAATCTTGTAAAGGTCTTGGTCGCGGCTTTCCATATTGTTTCATCATCTACTGAGAACGGCATTGTACATTTCTGAAACCATTTGGCCGGGCATTTCGGAGCATGGGCGATGCATTCATGGGAAGATACACAACGCAACGACATGCGCAGGTGCTGGTACCACCACCGTTTTGCGCGCGGGGTTGGCGCTCGGCACAGGGTGAGATGTATTGTTTATCATTACTGGAGTATTACGGGCACACGGTCTTGGGCGGCGTTGGCGGGATTTGTATCGGGGACGAGGAACACGTCTTCGTTGTACGATACCGAAGAGCATGAACGACGAGAGGCCGAGAACCCTTTGCGCAGGGTCTCGACAGGGGGATGGCTGAGGGAGGATACCCACCGCCACTACCACCACCACCACCACCGGTGGCAGGAAGAATGCCAGGACATGAACAAGTTGGGTGTTGTAGATTTCTTTTTTTCCAAGTCGCAGGGCTTCTTTGTTTGGGAGGGGAGATGTTGAGGATGTGGCATCCCCCTTCGGATTTTGAATTTCATCAAAACACAGGAGAGCGAGTGGGTATAGACAAATGTTTCAATGATATCAAGGCATAATTCGAAGCGACAACTGTAGTGAGAGGTCCACGGGCGCGCGAGAAAATTTCACGAGGCCATTTTAGCATGCTTGCCTTGCGCATCATCTTGAGCCGGTTGCAAATAATTTACGTAGCTCGTCATGGATCTTCCCTTCGTCCCTCACCTTGCACACCTCCTAATCAAGACACTGGCGACGCTAGACGGAGTCTGGGCACTATTCATTCTAAGAAGACGGTACTTGAAACTATGGCACGTTGGATAAGCGAGTGAACACACGGGCGCAAGTGAGGAATTGGTAGACAGAAGACACGGTCTCACACGTGTCCTCAGAATCTTCTGGTCTCATTTTTCTTTTCTGCTTTGCCTACCATTACAAGCAAGAATGAAACCGTCCGTGCCCTTAGCAGATGCAAATGATCAATTGACGCCTGAGTAGACCTCCGTCCCTCATCCCTCGGATCTCCCATCATCCCTCATCAGGTTTTTGATGGCTTTCCCAGCCAGGGGGGCTTAGGCATCCTATTGCTCAGCAGCCGGGGCCTCCTCGCCACCCTCCTCCTCGGCCACCCGAGCATCCTGAGCGGCCTGGGCCTGGGCGGCCTTAGCGCCGTAGTCCTGGCTCACGGGCTGGAGGACAGCCTGCTCCTCCTTGGGCTCGATGATGGTGACAGCATCGGGGAGAGTCTTCTGGGGGCCGGCCTTGCCCTCAGGGTCGGAGCCGCGCATGATCTTGACCTTGATACCCAGGACACCCTGTCGGAGGAGGACGTGGCGGGTAGCCGAGTCGATGAAGTCCTTGGCGGGCTGGCCGGAGTGGATCATGAAGCCGTCGGTGAACTTCATGGACTTGGCACGGGCGGCACGGAGCTTGCCAGAGACGACAACCTCACAACCCTTGGCGCCGGACTCCATGATGAAGCGGAGGACACCATAGCAGGCACGTCGGACGGCGAGACCGTTGAGGAGCTTGTAGCGGAGGGACTCGCACTGGGCGACGGCGGAGAGACCGCGGTTCTGGACCTTGGCGGCGTAGAGGGAAACGGAGTTCTCGGGGAACTTGAATCGCTTCTGGATGAGCGAGGTGAGCTCGCGGATGCGGCGGCCCTGCTCGCCGAGGACCTCCTGGGTGTGGGTGGCTCGGATGATGATGTCGGTGACGGTGGGGGTGACGCGGACCTCGACGCCGGAGTAGCCCTCCTCAGCGAGCTCACGCTGGAAGAACTCGTTGAGCTCGGCGTAGAAGACACCGTCGGCGACGAACTTTCTCCGCTTGGAGCTGTAGCACAAAAAAGGGAATCGTCAGCATCAATTCAAACCACTGAAGTCTTTTGATTCTCGGCGGGGTGTGGCTTTTTGCGACCGCTGGGCGACAGCGACGACGAGATTCGCGGGCACCAAGAGAAAATACTCACATCTGGGAACCGGGGTGAGCCATCTTGAATGAGACTTGTTGTCGGACTTGGACTCTGTCTTGTCTGTTGGCGGAGTTCGAGGGTTGGGCGGGCTGAAGAGAAAGATTCGCGATCCTGGGACTGGAGGTGGATTTGGCGAGCCTCACTCACAAACGTTTGTTTGTCCACTCGCTCAATTTTTTGGTGTGGGTTGAGCCCTAAATCTGGCCGGCCATCCTAGCTCGGAAGCGCACAACAGGCTGTCACCCTTGCCCAGTGAACCCCGGGCCTCCCCTAGGGGTACGTACCCAGCTTAGGTAATATTAGGTACGTACTACGCGATCCGACCAGGCTTGCATCTCGGATAAACTCTTTTTACGGGCGTGCCTCGGTGCCTTTCCTTGTCCTTCAGAAGCTAGGACCAGCTGCCTGACGTCGTACCGGTGGCTCCTACTGAGCCCCGCGCTAACGGAGGCGTCTGTGGCTTGTCAAGATGAACTGGCTGGGAAACCTCACCTCGCAACTCAACTTGCAGAAGCATCCGCTTTCTGACGTCGCGTCTAAGTTTATTCGTACTTGATACGAAGGCGTGAAGCTACTTATTTGTCTTTTTTATCACTCTCAGAATTTTGACTCTTCTCATGAACATGCCAGAGCCCGCTTTATAGCCTCCGTCCTCCCTTTCGGTCGTCCCGCCGCGATTCCTCTCTACGTCTTCTTCCGGCGTCCCCGCGACCTTCCAGCTAGCTTATCGACACGATCGACGTGGAGCTATCACCAAGCTTCTCTTTGCCGACAGGCGCTTTTATATAACACATTTGTATTGTAGGAGAAGGAAGCTTAGACTATTTTCATCTTCATTGCGTCTGACACAACTGGTAATCGGCGTATCGACTTCGTGACGGGTTGTCAGTGGCTCGCCAAGATGGAGGCTCGAAAGGTACGCGCGTGACCGCTTTTCCGCTCCATCCCCCTAGCTCTCTGCATCTATACCATTCCTTCCGGCCAGTTTCCCCTCATATCCTCAGGGTCTGACGATAGACAGATAATCGAAGGCGTCCAGGGCATCTATGGCGGCCAGATGACCCACGGCACCTTGCGCCTGACCGACTTCCACCTTGTGTTCTGCGCACCTGTCGATCAGTCCGCCAACGCCCAAGCTTCCGCTTCACAAAAGACTTCTGCCGGCCAGCCAAAAGTTCGAGAGCGATGGATTACGTACCCGATGCTCTGCTACTGCGCGTTTCGACCAGTTCCCCCTGGATCTCGACAGGCGCCCTCGATCCGCTTGCGATGTCGTGACTTCACCTTTGTGACGTTCAACTTCACCGATAGTGATATGGCGCGCGACACATTTGACTTCATCAAAACCCGGACCTGCAAACTGGGCACTGTGGAGAAGCTGTATGCCTTCAGCCATAAGCCCCTGAAGCATGAGCGGGAGATCAACGGCTGGTCGTTCTACGACCCCAAGGCCGAGTTTCGACGCCAGGGAATCAGCGAGAAGCTCACTGACAAGGGCTGGAGGATCACGCATATCAATAAGGACTATAGCTTTTGCGACACCTATCCCGCCTTCCTGGTTGTTCCCTCCAAGATATCCGACAATGTTCTCAAGTACGCGAGAGAGTTTCGCTCACGCAACCGTATCCCGGCGCTGTCATATATTCACCCCGTCAACAACTGCACCATCACCCGCAGCTCGCAGCCCCTTTCTGGAATCACCAGGAAGACCAACGTCCAAGATGAGAAACTTGTGGCGGCGTCGTTCTCGGCTCTTATGCAGCCCAGCTCCGAGGACAGCACGCCGCTATCAAGCCAAGCGGATGTATCCCTTGCGGTGTCGTCGTTGGAACCAGAGCTCTCAGACACCGAGCGTTACGAGGACGAGCTGATTTCCAGGTCGGCCGCAGTGTTCGATGCGTCCGGCAAGCGGGTCGTCTACGGTGCCCAGCAGAGCAACCTCATTGTGGATGCCCGTCCGACCATCAATGCCATGGTTAACCAGGTCCAGGGGATGGGTTCAGAAAACATGGACAAGTACAAGTTCGCGCGGAAGATTTTCCTGAGTATCGAGAATATTCACGTCATGCGAAGCTCCCTCAGCAAGGTCATCGACGCTCTCAAGGACGCCGACATCTCACCCTTGCCGCCAAACAGAGAGCTGCTTTACCAGAGCGGCTGGTTGCGCCACATCCACGACGTCCTGGATGGATCTGCGATTATCGCCAGGCAGATTGGCATCAATCACTCGCACGTCCTCATCCATTGCTCTGATGGCTGGGATCGTACGAGCCAGCTGAGTGCCCTGGCCCAGATTATGCTGGACCCTTACTACCGAACGATCGAGGGTTTTATTGTCCTCGTGGAAAAGGACTGGCTGTCATTTGGCCACATGTTTAGACTGCGATCTGGCCATCTGAACCACGAGGATTGGTTTGTTGTTCAAAAGGATGCGTTTGCGGGTGCCAAAGTACAGCCTGGAGAGAATGACGGCCGAGGCGACGCTTTCCAGAATGTTCTCAGCGGTGCTAAGCGGTTCTTCAACCAGAACAAAGATGACCCTGACATGGCTGCAGTGAGCGAGACGGCGTCCGGAAAGGTTGTTGACGATGAAGCAACCACTCCTAAGATGGTCAGCCCCGTCTTTCATCAGTTCCTCGACTGTACCTACCAGCTCCTACGGCAGAACAAGACTCGCTTCGAGTTCAATGAACGCTTCTTGCGTCGTCTCCTATATCACCTGTATTCGTGCCAGTACGGCACTTTCCTGTTCAATTCGGAGAAGCAGAGGCGAGATGCCCGGGCTGCGGAGCGGACATCGTCGGTCTGGGACTATTTCCTCTGTC
The DNA here is from genome assembly GCA_033030565.1 of Fusarium nematophilum. Classification (NCBI taxonomy): domain Eukaryota; kingdom Fungi; phylum Ascomycota; class Sordariomycetes; order Hypocreales; family Nectriaceae; genus Fusarium; species Fusarium nematophilum. The sequence continues at coordinate 200,538 of JAVIXY010000023.1, read as the reverse complement.
GAAAGGATGAATTCACCAACCCGGACTACGATGCCACTATCGACGACCATATCAAGGGACAAGAGAGGATCCTCCTTCCACGACTGAAAGAAATCCGGTGGTGGCATCAGTTGTTTGGGAGGACTGAAGATGAGATGAACGGCGCACTGAATGCTGCCGCTGTTGCTGAGACGGATCGGCAGACTGCCATATCGAATCTTCAATATCCCAGCGTAATCCAAGCCGAGCAGGACCCAACGGCGTCGACCTCGAGCTCCAAATCGGTCTCAGGACCTCCATCGGTGCTCACTGGAGTGGAGACTGCACACGAAACCCTGACACCTGAAGCACGGCACACGACGATACAGAGGAGCGCTTCCGCAGAGCCTGGCGGCAACGCCTTTGCCGCCATTCGGGAAGGCATCGCAGGCCTCAACCTGGGCAAGGGAATGCTGGCACAGTTTGCTCACCCTGGTGAGGCTTCGGCACCATCAAGCTCAGCCCCCCAACCCACTCGAAGCGACCAGGAGCTGCGCGAGATGACATAGGAGGTCATGTTTCCGAAATCGGACCTCGGTCCGTACGTTATAGTCGAGCCCACAAATCCATACGACATATTCCCACCCGTGCAGTCCGATAGCTCAACCTCTCCTGGCAACGGACTCTGCCACACCTCTACAGATGCCTTGCCATAGATATCGCAGCGTGCCAAGCGACCTGAGCGGCGAGTGGGACTATATCCAGCGACGCGAAGCCGAATACCTGGGGTCCTGCTTCTGGAGACCCCCTTCCAAGACCTGGCAGCCAGATCCGAGACCAGACGTGCCTTGCTATGCGCCTGGACTGGAGCAGCCATGGCCTAGCACAAGCTTGAGGGCAATTCTGACCGACACGGATTGGAAGCGTGCGGTGGCAAAGTTAGGGTCTTGGCGTCGACATCGTCGTGACCTAGGGTGTCTAAATCCTCTCACATTAGACTTGACGATTTCAGCTGGTGTTCTATTTGGTGTTTTTCATGGCGGCAGCATCTTGACCCTTTGGGATACGGCGTTTTACCTTGCATGGGGAGGACCCGGGGACGGCATGATGGGGATACAGGACTAGGTATAAAGCGATACGCCGCCTCAGAGGCTATCGAAAATTCGTATAGGACATCATAGCGTATACTCTCAGCTTAATGAATGACTTGGCCATAACCAGCGCCTTTATACTGGTTCTTCTTTTTGTTTTGTCTATCTCGTAAAGTCATCCCAAGAGCGGAAACGTTCTTTTCTACATGATGATTCCATAGCCTCTTGGATTTGTCGATCTTGGTCTACCCTTTCTAGTCGACCATGCCTCCCGTGCGCCGTCTCTTGCCCTCGCAGCCTACGCTCTCCCTGCAATCCGGTCCCGCTCACAGGAAGACCTCGAGGTTGATCTCGAGAGTGCTAACAGGGTATCTGCTGATGCGTCAGTTGCCTTTGTCCTCTTGATCGAGTGATCAATGAATGGCAGGCGGGGTCTTACCTCAAATCAAACTTCTCTAGCACGGTGGGGTGCAAGATGCCAAACTCGCCGATACACGTCTCCTTTCCGCCCAAGCGGAGGTAGACGGAAGCAGCATGGCCGGCGAAGAAGGTAGCGTCGTCGAGCTCCTCGATCCAATAGCCGTCCGGCTTTCCGGGGTTCTTCCTCACCTCGAAGTCGACACTCTTGCCGGACAGGCCCTCCTCGTGTGTAAGGAAAGCGGTGCGGAGCATGAGCAACACGCGGTCGAGGAGGCCGTGGACCACCTCGAAACCGCTCGTCCGGCCGTACCAGGCGGCGGCAAAGTGCCGCTCGTTGCGGGCTTTGCGCTCCTGGGATTCGTCCTTGAAGACAACGTCGGAGACCTCGAAGATCTTCATGGGGACGCTGTGGCCCTTGTTCTCACGGATGGTCTTTAGGAGACCGGGCAACAGGGTTGACCTCACGACCTGATACTCGGCAGTTTTGGGGTTGGCGAGGCGGACAACGGTGTTCCCGTCATCCTTGCGGTTGAGCCAGGCAAAGTTCTCGTCGTGGCTGCATAGGATCAGGGGCATGACCTCGCTCCAGCCGGCCATGGCGGCCTCAGTCCGGATGATGTCGCTGAGCTTGTTGACCATTAGCGGAGCGCCGACAGTGGCACTCCGGGTCGGAGCGGTGCGAGGAAGGTTGTTATACCCGTAGCACACGGCAAGGTCCTCCATCACGTCGCACTGGTGCAGAACATCGGCTCGCGTTGGGGGGATAGCAACCTCGAGGATGTTGGAGTCTTTTGTGGAGGGCGTGCAGGTATAGGCCATCTTGGAGAGAAGCTTGCACAAGCTCTCGGGAGACTCGTCGAGGCCAGTGCAGCTGTTGAGGTAGTCGATCTCGACCTCGGCAACTCTGGGCTTGAGGTTGGGGGTAACCCGGGTGAGGTTGTTATGCTCCGAGATGATCTGGACGGGCTCGACGGTGAAGGGCTCAGCGCAGTACATGGAGAACATGGTGACCATGATGTCGGTGACAATGTCAAGCTTAGTAAGGTCGGTGGCGGTGATCTCGATGAACACGTTGGTAGTGTCGAGGGTGATCTTGGAGTGGTCGCCGTTGATGATGGGAGGGAGAGAGCAGACAACGCGGTTGGAGTCATAGATGGCAGGATAGACGGGAGAGTCACGGATAATGTGGAGGAAGCGACCCAGATGCTTGTCGCCGTCGTAGAAAGTCATCAACTCGGCCGAGTCCATCTCCTTGGTCTGGTTAAGGGGGATGAACTTGATGTCCTTGGGGGGCAGGGCCTCGTAGGTGAAGGGGCCCTGGATGGTGTCATAATCATGGGTACCAATCGACACGAGTGTCCGGTTACGAGCCAGGTTCTGGTGGAGCTTGTCTTGTAGGGAGATGAAGGACTCGTAGCGGTCCTTGTCGAACTTGACGTTGCGAAGGATAGCGCCGGAGACGTACGGCCGGACTTGCTCGGCTTCGGGGAGGACGGTGATGGTCTCGAGCTTGCCGCTCGGGGGGTCGGCGAGACGGTATTTGGGGGCCTCGATGCGACCGCGGAAGATGTTGAGGTTGAGGGCGATGCCCTCAAAGCAGAGCATGTCATACCGATTGGCGGGGATCTCGATCTTGAGTTGCGGGGGCTCCTGTTCGCCGTTGACAATGGGGCGATCCTCATTCTCAGTATCTTCGTCAAGCTCAATCCCGAACTCGAAGCAGAGATCTTCAAATTCCTCGGTTGTGAATCTGTTTCAAGAAGAGCAACGAGTTGATCAGTACAGCTGTTCGAACTTGGGCGAAGTCGGAGGGGAGAGCTTTTGGCGGGGGGGCCCAAGGAAGGGCATTTCGCACCTTTGACCGAGGGCTTCGTAAAGCTTGTACTTGTCGACTGAGATGGTAGGCATGATGGAAAGGAGGGCTCGGTGAGTAGCCTCTAGCCTGGCCTATGTGAGAGTCCTATTTTCAGAGAATTCGAGGCAGGAGGTGGGCTACCGTCGGGCGTGAGACGTTGATGCACTGAGTCACAGGAAATTTTGGGAATGTTGTTGATCGGCTCGGGGTGCATGCGCCGGGGGAGGCGCGCGAGCAGGTAATATCAAGATACCCGGTTTGATACTGTAATGCGGCACGAACTCTAGGTACCGCGTTAGCTTTGCGACATGGCGGGGTGAGTTCCTCGGATCATCAATGCTCCTCTCCCGAGCGGTCCCGCCATTGTGACTGGCGAGGGGCATACACTACTTTAAGTTTATCTAAGCAGATTTTCTTTTTAACCCTACGAGATTATCAGTCGAGGTATCCTATATACCTATCCAAGGACTTATTAGAAAGAAAAAAGGCTCGGGTTGTATCAAGAACCTAAGAAAGACCGAAAGTTTTGAAGACTGAAGGCCGACTGGGCTGGTAGATAGTGGCGTTTAATAAATTTAATTGCAGTTTGCTATCCCACAATGAGAACCGCTTAACTTTCAGGCCCATGCCATCCTATACCGAATCTGCATCAATTACCTAAAGCTTGATATATATGCTCAATTTCCCTTTTTTTTGTTTTTTCTTCTTCCTTTTTTCTTTTTGCTCTTTGTGCTTAAAATACAAGGCGTGTCGACTGCTTTATTAATACACAAATAGCCAGCCCCAGCCACACTGTACCTGACACAGACTGACCGAAGGTGAAGAAACTGCCCCGCAAAATTCCAACCTTGTCGTCAGGGCCGTGGAGTGAAATGAGGAGCCACAACAGGGAGCGTTCTCCACTTCAGCCACACCCTTCTCTCCTGTTTGCTGGTTGCCCCTCTCAGGGAAGCGTTGCTCCTAGCTTAGTCGCCTGGCTTCCAGTTGGCAGCCACCCACCACCAAGCTCGAGCACTCCTCGTCCACCAAAACACAAGTAGGTACCTAGGACTCAGCGCAGCCCAGCAAGCCTTAACAGCTCACCCACTATTATCGCTGGCAACCACCATCTCGCTCGTCAAACCTCCCACTCCACCCTCTTTCTTCTCTCCCTCATCTCGATTCACATGTCCAACCCAAACCCTCGACCCTGCTGATATCGGCCACGATCTCGACCTCATCCGCATCGTATCCCGCCCTCTCCTCTCTGCGCTGAGCTCGCGGCCCTCTCGCCCTCTCCTCTGCGTGGTCTCTCTGCCCTCCTTGCTCGGCCAAAAATCGTGTGTTGGAACTCCGCGCAAATCATTGCATCACCCGCACACGCGATCCACCCGCAATCATCAACCTCCTCCTCCCACTCTAACGACCATCTCGCTTCCTCTCTTCGACTCTGCCGCGCTTTTTCTTGATCAAACTGCCATCTTGCCGCCCCGCTCGCCATGGCTGACGCGCCCAACTCTGGCGATGAGCTGTACCCTATCGCCGTCCTCATTGACGAGCTAAAGGTAATGCCCATGCCATGGTCTGGCGGTGACGCTACGCTACCACAGCTGCGACCCTCCTCTGCCCGACCGTCGCCAACTGTTACCTGATGCTGACTACCGACTCTCCCCCCCCAGCACGACGATGTTTTGCTCCGTCTCAACGCCATCCACCGTCTCTCCACCATTGCTCTCGCTCTCGGCGCTGAACGAACTCGTGAGGAGCTCATCCCCTTCCTCGATGGTCAGTCTCTACTTGGGCCTCCCCCGCTCACCAATCTGCGAAAAAGAAGCTCCCCCTAACCTTGACACTCTACAGAGTCGGTGGAGGACGAGGATGAGGTCCTTGTTGCCCTGAGCGAGGAGCTCGGTGGGTTCATCGAATACGTCGGCGGTGCCCCGTGGGGTCACGTCCTGTTGTCGCCCCTCGAGAACCTTGCTGCTATCGAAGAGCCCGTCGTGCGCGACAAGGTAAACTCGAGCTCTCGTCATTCCTCTCCTTCCCTCGTCATACTGACCATTTGCTACAGGCCGTCGAGTCCCTGAACAAGATTTGCTCCGAGCTATCCCCCCAACAAGTCGAGGAGTACTTCATTCCGCTCACGATCCGCCTGGCCAAAGCCGATTGGTTTACATCCAAGGTCTCGGGATGCGGCCTCTTCACAACTCCTTACAAGAAGGTCTCGCCTCCTGTCCAAGAGCAACTGCGCCAACAGTTCGGCATGCTCGTCCATGATGAGACCCCCATGGTCCGCCGTCAGGCCGCCACCAACCTCGCCAAGTTCGTCAAGGAGATGCCCGCCGCTATCGTTGTCGACGAAATGATACCCCTCTTCCAACACCTCGCACAAGACGACCAGGACAGCGTCCGATTATTGACCGTCGAGGTCCTCATCTCCATCGCCGAGGCAGTCCCCAAGGAGCAGCAGTCGAGTCACGGCGTGTTGCTGACCTCCCTGCGCAACTTGATAGAGGATAAGAGCTGGAGAGTTCGATACATGATTGCCGATCGATTCGAAAAGGTTGGCAGCGCCCCGTCGAATCTCGCACACGATACCTGCTCGATGCTAATACTTTGTAGATCGCGAAGGCAGTTGACGAGGAGGTCGTCTCCAGGGATTTGGTCCCCGCTTTCGTGAAGCTCCTCAAGGACAACGAGGCCGAAGTCCGAACCGCCATCGCTGGCCAGATCCCCGGCTTCTGCGCTCTTGTCGACCGCAACGTTCTTCTCAACGACATCATGAGCAGCATTGAGGATCTCGTCTCCGACACGTCTCAGCACGTCCGCGCCGCGCTCGGCACCCAGATTAGCGGCTTGGCCCCTATCCTTGGAAAGCAAGAGTAAGTTGAGTGTGTCTCTATTTCGCAGCCCGGTCGCTCACATGCGCCGCAGGACCATCGACCACCTCCTTCCTATGTTCCTTCAGATGCTCAAGGACGAATTCCCGGAGGTTAGGCTCCACATCATCTCCAAACTTGAGCTCGTCAACCAAGGTACTGTATCTGGGCACCTCACAGCGGGCGACACCAGCTAACGCAAGCCAGTCATTGGTATCGACCTCCTCTCACAATCCCTCCTCCCTGCCATCGTACAGCTGGCTGAGGACAAGCAATGGCGTGTACGACTCGCCATCATCGAGTACATCCCTCTCCTTGCCAGCCAACTTGGGGTCCAGTTCTTCGACGAAAAGCTCAGCAACTTGTGCATGGGTTGGCTGGGTGACACGGTCTTCTCGATCCGCGAGGCGGCGACTCACAACCTGAAGAAGCTGACCGAGGTATTTGGCGTGGAGTGGGCCAGCGAGGCGATCATCCCCAAGGTCATGGCTATGGGCAACCACCCCAACTATCTCTACAGAATGACCACCTGTTTTGCCATCTCGGTAATGACCAAACCTCAACCTGTCAGAGATTTGCCTCCCGCTAACTGATGCGTTTTCTTGTTAGACACTGGCGACCGTGGTCAGCATGGACGTGATTGCCAAGTCGATTCTGCCGATGCTTGACAAGCTTGTGGGAGACGATATCCCCAACATCCGCTTCAACGTAGCCAAGACATACGCCGTTCTCATCGACGCCCTCCGACGCCTCCCCGACGAGGGTACGCTCTACGACCTCGAGAAGCAGGGATCCGAGATCACCGCCTCGCCGCGGGGCATGGAGTTGATCCAACAACGAGTCGTGCCTAACCTGGGCAAGCTGCAGAAGGACGACGACGTGGATGTGCGATACTTTGCGACGACAGCGGCGGCCGCTGTCACGGGACCTATCGCTGGCGGGGAGCCTATGAATACATCGCCATAGATGAAAGACGTAATGAAGCAATAATTGTTGCCACGACAGATTTTGCCTGAGTTTCTATTACGTCCGTATCGCCACAGAGAGAAAGGGGGAACCGCCAGAGCCGCACGTTGCATATTAGAAGCCACTGGCTGGAGCTGGACAGTCATGAAGCGGATGGGGGGATATAAGAGATGCGTCAAAAAATCCGCGCGGAAACCTCTAGAGAAGCGGGGGAGTCGAGAGACGAACGATTGGGCTGGTACAGATCCAGGTGCTAGTACGGAGACCGGGTAGCCCAGACATCGGCAGAAGTCCAAATACCAATGTATGATAACAACAGTACGTGCAGAAGTGAATGACATTGACTGTTAGTGACCCGGTGCTAAATCCCAGCACCCTAGGTGACGGAGATGAAGGCCGGTCGGGTGATTGGAAGGGGGGGTATCTTGATTCATTTTTCTTCATCTACTAACTTGGCTTGGCTACGCCCTGCGAAAGCATAGCGTGGTGATGGTCTGCCCCTTGACACCACCGAAGCTAAAGGTTGGGTACTCTACTCTTCCGACGACACGGAAACCCTCGTCGTCCTGCCGCCGCTCGAACCAGCTCCGCAGCTCGGGCTCGGTCCAGTTGCAGCTTGTGACCAGGAAGATGCCGCCCTTGCGGACAAGCGGCAGCACACGCTCCCGGTAAGCCTCACAGAGGCGGCGGCCCTGGGCGTCCGTCTCGTCGCTGAGCGAGATGGCGTCAAAGGTGCCCTTGTCCAGCACCACGTCCCAGCCGTCGGCCTGCTTGCCATTCAGGACCGTCTCGTAGGGCCCGGCGATGAGGTCCCACTCCTGGAACTCGATGGGACCCGGGGATTCGGTGTCTTGTTCAGCTTCGGATTGCTTGGCGGCGGTGATCTGCCGTGCGAGGGCAATGCTCTGGGGGCTATAGTCTACGCCAAGGGCGCGGCCGGACCAATCCTCGTCGCGCAGGGAGAAGAGCAAGGAGCCATTTCCGCAGCCGAGATCGAGAAAGGTTGTGACAGGGTGTGAGAGCACGGGGGCATCAGGGTCAGATGGGCCGAGCATGCCCTCTAGGAACTCGAGGATCTTGGCTTCGGCATCAGAGTCATCGAACCAGACGGTTCCGATATCGCTGGGATCGGCGGCGTGGTTGGAGATTTCGGTGGTGTAGAGTGTGTCCCAGCTGTATGGCGATGGAGGGGTATATGTTAGACTGGGCGATTGAATTGCGGGGGGGAGGAGGGTTTTCGGACTATGCTTTCGTGCCCAGCTTGGAGGGCTCCAGATGTTGAGGATTATCGCTTGAAGTCATTGCGGTCTTGGGCCTTTACCGGAAGACAGGGAAGAAGGAAGAATCAGAGGGCTTAGCCCAGAAGAGTTGTCTTGCTGAAGTTTGATACCTACCTAGGAAGCGATGATGAATTGATAGTGGGGTGTTGATGGGCTGGCCTAAAGCGGCAGGCGGTGGGCGCGGGGTTCCCAGTGTTCAGCATCCCAAAGTTCTAGACCCTGCAAACTATAGCCCAGGGGATAGAGGCTTGTGTTACCCAGCTGAATGGATGGCTGACGGGCTGCCTCATGCTCAGCCGCAGATCTAGACGGATTCTAGCCATGACGACTTTTTGTAACTCGAGTTGTCTTGGGACATTTTCTAGTCGAATCCTGGGTTTTGCTTTATTGATTGACCATGTCGGAGCGTTGATTGCGTCACTCTTCAGACATTCGCCTCAGCGACCTACAGCCACTGAGTTGACCTGTTCTCGATGGACCCTCTGTACGACTCCCTGACGCCGTGCTAGGCCCTTACTAACGGCGAGTGCGCACCGTAGTTCAATAGCAGCGTCGGCCACGGCCCTGGCAGGCAGCGTAGCCACTGTGACGCTCAGTCTCACCGCATTTGTTCGAGACGTCCGCGACGCAAGAGGCGACATTGAGGATGTGTCCCGCGAGCTGCACTCGCTCCAGATGGTGCTGGAGCTGGTGGCCGAGGATGCCGAGGACCCGACCAACCCCTTCACCCCGGCGGTGCAGTCGCAGATCCAGGGCGTCCTGGCAAACTGCAACAAGGTCGTCCAGGACATCCAGGAGTGCATACAGCAACACCGGGGCCCGAGGGTTCAGAAGGGACTCAGGTGGGTAGCCAAGGGCAAGGCTGAGATGGACAAGCTGAGATGTCTCCTCGAGGCTCACAAGTCGGCCTTCAACTTGTTGCTGGAGATGATCAACTCGTAATGTCTTCTCTTCCGATGTCCCCGTTGTTTGCCCCAAACTGACCTTGTTTGCCTACGCGGCCAGGACGACGTTGAAAGAAGTCAAGGCTACCACACAGACCATCGACTCTACCACTCAGGAGATCCAGGCCACAGCCCAGGAAATCAACACTGCAACCCAAGACATCAAGGGCGATACGTCAGCGCTGAAGCAGGGTATCGAGAACATCAGGTTTGACTCATCCAAGATCTCCGAGATCCACCAGCTCCTCCACGACCTGCAGGAACGGATCGCCAACAGCGCGCCCGAGAACCCCCAGACCTTCATGCTCCAGAGGTATCTCGACGAGATCTCGACGACGTACGCCGAGAGCGTCGTTGATGACTCCGAGTTCAGGAAGGGCTGGGACTCTGGGAATGAACTCTCTGATGTCGACGAAGAGGAGACTGCTGAGGAGGCGGAGAAGGATGTTCTGGCAACCTCGAGTCTCCCCGTAAGGGGTAAGGAGGGGAAACCGGAGCAGGGCATTGCCGAGGAGCCCAAGAGGAATACTTCCCACTTCTTCTCGTTCAAGACATCCAAGTCACAAGAGTCCACAAAGACTACGAATCCAAAAGATAGCCCTTGGTCGTCGCCCTTGAAACAACAAAACGACGGTGAGAGCGCCCCCCCTTGTCTTCACCTCTTGCCAGCCCCTGTAGCTGATCAAAGACTTGATAGGAAAAGAACAGTCCTCCCAGGGCGCTCAACCTGTGCCCGATGGTCCAACCGGTGAAGAGAGTCATCCAGAACATATCTCGCTGTCCATGCTGCAAGCGCTGGAAACCCGGCCAAAGAGTCACCGCATCTTTGGCACAGACATCACGAGGATTCCTCGCATGGCGCTGACAGTCTTCTCCTTCGGTGGAGGAGAAGCAAAGCGTGACTACTTGGTCCCCCAGGTTGTGTTCGAATGCGGCGAATACGTCAAAGCTTATGGCAAGTTTTCTCAGCGCTTAAAACCTACCTCCACCCTGAGACCTCACTTGAGAGCTCGGAAACTAACCCAGTGTCCTGCAGACAAGAAGAACCTCGGCATGTTCACGGAGGGTTGCCAGTCGAACGCAGTCGACAGACTGAGGCGGATATTCGAGGGTATCCCAACTCACGAGCAGGTCCAGGCCCTCTGGCGCCCTCGAGAGGGAGGCACGCTTCCCGAGTTTGACCAAGCATGCGCCGCCCACCTCATCCGCAAGTTCATGGCCGAGCTCCCCGAGCCTCTCGTCGACTGGTCCTACACCATGGGCCTCGACATCTGGTACCCCGAGAGCATGCACTACACCCCGGAGCGGGCCGCCAGGAAGCCCAAGTTGCCAGCCCACAAGGAGGTCCTCGAGAACGTCTCGTTCATGGAGAGGGGGCTGCTCATCTACATGCTGGACCTGCTGGCCAACGTGGCGGCCAAGAGTCCGGAAAAGGGGGCGCCCAAGACCCTGGCGTCTCTATTCCCCAAGATCATGGCTGATTTCAACAAGTCCCTTGGGGGGGAGGAGACTCGTGATTCTGCCGTGGCGTACATGGTTGAGGACTGGAAGGCTCTGGCACTTGAGACGTTTAATCATCTGGTCCTACCGGATTGACCTTGTCTGTCTGTAGAGGGAGAAGAGAGGTCAACATGGTCACATAGGACTATGATTATTCTACTTAGGACGGGGGAAACCAGGCCCGCGACAATGGCATTGATACGCTGCCATCCGTCGTGGACTTTTTGATGGTGGGCCATGAGATAGTCGGCCAGGTCCGCAGTACATCCAAGGGAGTGTGTTGATTGTCGACGCCGAGCGTAGCTTTCATAGCAGGCCAGAGGAACCATCTTCAGGACCCAACAAGAGAGTTCACATGTACCTGGAATGCACGATATCCATGTCACTCTTTTCCGGAAATACACCGTGAAAGGCAGAGTAACAGGTTAGACAAAACTTCACACCAGCATCAGGAAAGCCTAGTAAACAAAGTAATCCTGGCCGACTAACGAGGAGGACCATGCACAGGGAGAAAATCGAAACGCACAAAGTGGTTGCTGGTCGTGACGCTCGCATTCAATCCTGGGTATTTAGCAGTAGTACCAAGGACCTCTTTCTATACCACCGCCCTCGCCGCCTTGCCTGCCAAGCAGCAATAAGGAACTAGGACGGAGAGAGAGAAAAAAACGCCTTCCATGCAGTAACCAGCTACAAGGTGAACCAGAAGAGACGGGGCATGGTTAGAATCCAAATTTTGGGCCAGCACGACTCCACCCCCATCTAGTCCTCTTCGTTCTGTGAGAATGGGGGGAGCCGTCCCCATTCCATCGTCATGAATAATTCTGATACCCACAGCCGCAACAGTAGAATCAAAGTTTCCCAACACCAGGCCCCCACGTAGACGAAAAGTTCCCAATCAGTAACCGAGACAACAGCCGCAATATCAAGTATAAGCAATTAGGACCAACCCACTCACTTCCTGCGATTGATGGGAAGGTTTATGGAGAGAGTTAAAACGCCAACCATGGACTAGGACTTAGTAGAATGACTCGACCATGGTGTCCTTCATGCTGGTGTTGATGTTGCTGGGTCCCTGGCCCTCGCCGAGGCGGAAGACACTCTCGATGACGCTGAGCTCCGTGGCAGTCGTGTCGAGGCCAGTGACGGCGAGCCAGTCGTTGACCACCATGCCAGCCCCAACAACGTTGGAACCGCGGTTGACAGAGCCGGCGACGAGAGGAACCTGGAGCAGACTGGACAGCTCATCCTGGTCCTGAATGGTCGTTTTGGGGTGCACAAGGCCGCCCTGGTTGGACAGGCTCATGTAGCTACCCACGAGGACATTGTCGGCGACAGTCTGCCGGAAGACCTCTACTCCGAGCACGTCTGCGATGATTTCCTCTGTCTCGCGTTCCAGATCCGGATGGATGAGGGCGATGTGGTCGTTTGTGACGATGACGTTTCCGAGGGCCGAGAGCCGCTCCTCGATGCGCTGAATGCGGACCGAGTCCGGGAGGGAGTTGCGCAGGTGCTGAAGCTCCTGGTCGGTTGTGGTGGTGGGGACGAGGAGGCCCTTTCGGTTGCCGGCGGTGAGGCGGCCAATGATGCGGGTTCCTGCGATGGTGGTGCGAACGGTGGGGATAATGTCTTGAAGTTCTGCCTCAAAGACGCTGGGAGCATGTCAATATGAGGAGGATAATGATGCCGCTGGGATCCCAGGGTATGCTCACCTGTAGAAGTTCTCGCTGGCGCCGAGGGCAACCAGGGCGTAAGAATTAGTCAAGGTCGAAAAGACGCCAACCCTATGGACGAGGAAGTGTCAGTATCATGGTCGCTATCGTCATATCGCTATGGCCCAGAGCAACGGAGAATTGCGTGTCGGAACAGAGAAAGGCGGGGGCGGGGTCGTGAGAGCTTCATCCTCCCCTCCCCCTCCATAAAAGAAAACCACATACTCGTTAGAGTTCTCGAATTGCGCGCGGACCGCCATGATTGCCGAAGTCGTTTGGGTGGAAGTAGCTGTAGAGTCTAGAATTTTGAAGAAAAGGGAGGAGAAAGCGCGGATTCGGTGCTGATGCCTCGAGATCTTTTTGGCAGTTGACGAATGTCGCAATGTAAGAAGATGCGGATGCGGATGGCAGGTTTTTTTTTTCTGCCCTTCGTTGGAGCTTTCTGCCCGCCTTTATGTAATGAGCCTGGAAGCCTCAGAACCACGGGTACCTACGTAGGTAGGGCAGGTTTTCTCACTCACTCAGGGACCAAACTTGCCTTGGCCTCCCTGTCTATCTCCACCGGAAAGAGGAACCCCGCCCGCCAGGGCGGGTAAGAGGCAGATGAGTCACCCAGAAACTGGTAGCATCGCCCCTAAACACAGGGGTTCTGCTTCTAGTTCTCGACATTGTAGGGACGTTATATCAAGCATGACTCTTTTCTCGAAATGACTCTTTGCCTTGATTAACTAGGTAGGATGAAGCAAGCCCATGTCTACCCTGGGCCCCGTTCGTGTGGCTGTGGAGTAATCACTACCTCGTCTTGAAGCTTTGGCTACTTCAGCCTCGTCTGATTGAGCCAGAGCAGCCTTCGACTCATTCTGAGCAAAGTCCAAATGCGGTAGGTGGGCACCCTTCGTCATAGGTACTTCCCCCGTTTACGGAGGACCTAGTAGGTATTGCCTGATAGATGCCATCTAGCGTTGTACATGCATGATGCAAACGACAGCTTGATGAGCCCGCCAACATCTCACACGCCACCCAATGAGATCGAAATCGGCAATTGAAACCACCAAGCCTCCTCTGATATTTCTTCTATTCCAGACAATACTCAGATCCATATGGATAGGTTCCAAATTCACTTGTGTATGTCAAGACGGCAACCAAGAACCCCATCTAACGCAGCTTCCTCAGTGCACATCTCATCAAGTCCACACACGTAGAACGAAGAGAAAAATTCCCCCAATACCCTTCATCCATCAGAAGTCATGTCATGCGCTTCGTAACCGTCCTGTCCAGGGTATGTTGCCGTGCCTAGATAGTCAAGCGCCTTCAAGTCGATTCTCCAGCTCTCCAGCTGTCCCGCTCTCCAAACCCCAGGCTCGCCATGACCGTCCCTCCGGATATCTACAACGCGGCTCTCCTGTCATCGCCTCGGGCATCACATCTAGGCATTTCCTTTCTTCTCCCTCGGCGCAAAGCAGACGCACTTGGAACTCAAAGCTCTCATAGAGTCCAGATCGGTGCCTTCAGCAACACCTGTCTTCCTCTGACCTCCAATGCCATGAATCCTGCGAATCGCACCCTGTTTGGATCCTTCAGCAGCGCCGCTGCAGAGTTCTCCACGTCAGCATCCGTCCTCGTGCTCCATAAAGCCTCACTGCCTTCTCCAACCGTGGGCGTGGTTGTATTTGTCAACGTACCAGTCTTAACCTTGCTATTCTTGTCCTTGTCACCCTCGTCCTTCTCTTCGCCGTCGCCATCCTCCTTCTGCGACTCCAGGGCCGGCAGTGGCGCCTTTTCCACCTCCATCACGTGGGGTTGAACGATATCGCCGGGTAGGGGGTATGTGATTGCAACGTCTCGGCTTTCCAGGGGAAGGTTGGCTGCGATGCCCACGGCGAGCTCCACAATCATCGATGTGCTGCCCTCCACACCTTCTGGGGGCGGACTGTTCAGGAACTGATACAAACAGGCAGTCAGTTGCGACGTCGCCTTTGTTGTAAATGCCGTCCGGTTGTCGGCCGTCGAGGGCGAATTGAGCTGTCGCTGCAGACCCTCCAGCGTCGTCATTCGCCAGCTCACCACCTTGCCGGTGAGGGCCTCAAACTCCTCCTGGCTATTCATCGTGTACGCGTTGTGGCGGATGCCCAGTTCGATCTCTTTGAGAGACTGGCTCATCTGCGGATCCAAACCTGGGTGGAAGCACTTGTTGAATACTTCCTCCATGATCCACCGCGAAATGACGGCTCGTCCGACCGCTGTCATTTCGGCTTTGCCTGTCTTGAGTCCGTCCGCGCTGACATACTTGTCCAGCCACTGCGGGACACACCGCCAATCCTTTCGAATGTTGAACGAGAGGTTGTTGATGGCGCCATTGAGCCGCTTGAATCGTGTCGAATACTCGTTATCGTCAAGCGCAGTACGCGACTGCGACATGCGTTGGTTTGCCACGGCGTTCTGAAGTTGTACAATTTGACCATTGAGGAGGTCGATCTGCGCTTTACCATCAAAGTAGAGCCGCTTGACGTTCTTATACTTGGTCACTACAGGCGGGTCAGTCCAAGAGCTCAACCATCACAAAGGTATGCTTGTCCCAGGGAGTCACCTACGCAGGTCCTTGAACGACTTGTCCTCCCCAGCTGCGTCAACAGGGATAGCAGATGCCGGCTGAGGGCTGTCCCGTCCCTGCTCTCCAACCTGACCCTCAAACTGCGGCGGGCGGTCACCTCGATAGGCTTGCGGCTGGCCAGCCGCCTGGGGCGGAACAGGGGGAAGGGGATTCATGTTGTTCATGCTAGTGCTATGGCGGTAAGTGGGGGGTGGGCCGGCCGGGGGTTCGACCTGGCCACGGAGTTTTTCGGCTTCGGGGTTTCGGCGGGACGGCGGAGGTCCTCCGGCGGGTGGTGCCATGCCCTGTTGTTGCTGCTGTGGGGTTATCTGCTGGACCGGGGGGAGGCTCGGTGTTGAGCCGTGATTTTGGGCGTAAACGGAGTGATTCACCGCAGGTGACGTGGACGCCGATTGCAAATTAGCCGAGCGCTGATCCGAGTCGGTAATGGGTGATTCATGCGAGAATTGGGAGACAGTCTCAGGGTTTTGGAACTGAGAGCCTGGACCCAGGTGGCCGGATGCTATTCTCAAATCGCCACTCTGGTGGTAGTTGGCCTGCTGTTGGGTGTTCGAGAACGGATAAGGCTGCTGCGACGACGATTGGTGTTGCGGTGGATTAAGAGGTGATGGTTGCTGGTCGTATACGCCCGTTTCGTAGATGGGTTGTTGTTGGTCCTGGGCATGTACCTGGACGTGGGGTTGGGGCGGTTGCTGCTGAGGCGGGGCCTGGTTCTGGCGATACGCGAGATCCTCGTAGGAGTGCTGGTCTACCTCACCAGAGACTTGGCGGATGGTATTGTTGAGCGAGAGGCGAGAGTTCTGCGATGGTGATTGCGGGTTAGATTCATGTGCCAGATAGTGTTCGTGAATGTCGTCGAGGCCCTGGCGGGGAGAGGGTTGCAAAGGATAAGGGGACTGTTGGCTCTCCTGAACCTGCTGGACTTGCTGTACCTGCTGGATCTGCTCAGCTTGGGCTGGTGGAGGCAGCGGCGGCGGCTAGGGCCAGTGATGGGTAGGGTTATCAATTTAGGATTGGGCTTGGGTGGATTGGGCTTTCTGGGTAGAAAGGGGGATTGGGCCGGGTTCTGGACCCTGGCCTGGTCTGCTGTGGCTTGTTGGATTGGGGGGGAGGAGTTTTGCTGCGAGGAAGGGGGGAGGAACGTTAAGTGAGGGTGAGGCTGAGAGAGGGGAAAGGGACTGAGGAGGTAGACGAGAAGGGGGTCGCGGGGGTGAGACTCAAGGAGATGAGAGAAGGAAAGTCTGTGGTCAGGGTAGAGGAATGGATTCTTTAGGAAAGGCGGTGGATTGCTCACCCGCTTGGACGGTCGGCGAGCAAGGCCACCAGTGTTGTCGTAGGAATGGTGGTGACCGTGGCCGATGCTTATGCCGTGGTGGTGGTGCTGGCTGTCAGACGCCCCACGGCTGGACCCAGAAAAGATGCCCTTAATCAACTTTCGAGTCGAGCGCTTCTCAGGAGCGGCCTGCTGCTGAGGCGCCGGCTGCTGCTGCTGCTGCTGCTGCTGTAACTGCTGGGTGGGGGTTTGACCGTAACCACCGCCGTGGCTGTTCAAGTCATCAACGGATGAGGTTGCGATATTGTAGGGCGTGGTGGAGCTGTAGAGGATGCTCTGTGAGCGATTCAGACCACCTGCAGGCTCGACAAACTCGGGATGAGACTGATGGCCATCAAATCCTGAGAGGTTGGAGCTCTGCTGCTGCTGTAAGGAGGGGGGGTTATTGATGTTGGCGCCGGTGGTGCTGCTGGCGGCCGAGGGTGAGCTATAGAGGTGCGGCGGGGGAGGGGCGGCGCCAGCGGAGGCGGAGGAAGGGGAGGGAATCAGCGGCAGCGGAGCCTGCTGCTGTGGATGTTGAAGGCGCAACGGCGATTGCTGCTGTACTTGCTGCTGCTGTTGCTGTTGGAGATGGTGAGAGGGAGGAGGTGGTCGCGAATCGAAAGACTCGCTCGAGCTGAAGGCGGTGTTATGGGACGAGGACAAGGCTGAATGGGGGGTTGCGCTCGAGTTGGCAGGATTGTTGGCGTTCCCGCCGGCGTTGTGCGAGTGGCCGAAAGTGTGGGCGCTGTGGGCGCTGTGGGCGGCTGAGTCCGCCTCGTCCAGGAGCTGGTGCTGGTGCTGATCCTGTTGCAACTGGTGGCTCGGCAGGCGCTGGTGGGCTGTCGCTTGAGGTGTCGCAGCTCCTGTCGCAGCAGCACTGCCGCTCGTGCCAGGCGTCGTCGCTGTCGTCGCGGGCGTCTTGGACGAGGGTCGCGGGTCGACGAGAGCCTGCGAGGACCGGTTGCTGTGCTTGCCGAACAGGCTCGGCATCCTGCGATTGACGTGGCGGACGGCGATTGAGGAGAGGGTCCGGAGGAGGTAATCGCGCACAGCGAGCGTGAGGATGGAGAGATTGGAGAGGCGCGGAAGAGATGGGAAGAGGAAAGACGTTGTTGGGATCGGGGATGGGATGGGCCCGATGGACACGAGTACTTTCCCTCCGCCTACGACAGGACGTTGCCAACGGAGTACCTACTCGGAGGAAACCACCTGCCTACGGGAGGTGGACGGGCTGGGCTGGCTGGCTGTTGGGCGCAGTGGGTGTTCAGCGGCTCAAGCCCGCTGCAGCTGGGATGGAGGCGGCTCGTCGACGCCAAAGATCCCTGAAAGATTGCCGGTAGCTGCTGAAGACGGGCCGCTGGGGGTGGAGGTGAGGGGCCGAAGAGGCGGGGCCTGACTATACGAACGGGGTACCCAGTGGTGGTGACGACCGGCGCTCTGAATTTCCAGAGGATAAATAATTTTGACGTTGACTCCTTCGCTCCTTTTGTCCGGGGCGTCCTGGATACTTGCTGGCATCAGATGAAATGTTGGACGTTAATCCACGCTCTGGTCACTTGTCACCTTACTAGCCCTGAGGTTTGTTCACAGCACAGCCCCCCCCTAGACTTTGGTGGCGCTTGACAACTTGGGGCTAGCGTCCTTGCCGCTCTCACCGAGGACCCTGGAATCTTGAGAATGGAGAATGGTAGGTATCTCGTGCAGGCTTATCGAGATACTATTTGTTCTTGCATCTTTCATCTAAACTTAGGTACCTTACCCCCCGGACCATGGATGGTTCAACTGGCAGGAAGTGTCGTCCCATCCGGCCATCCACGCCCTCTTTTGGCAAAGGCTCATCATTTCATGAATTCCCGCGATCCCCTTGGCATATCCTTCATGGTGGGTGAAGGAGCCTTCAACGTCATGGCCGCCTGGTATCGGGGGTTGACGCATAGCGGCAGTGCTATTTCGGGCAAGTGTTCACTTATGTCCTCGGTTGCCAAACGACGTACGTCCACAGAGGTGTCTCGAGCGTCGTCATGTGACCAATTGAGCTTTGCAGCTTGGGGGGTACATCCCCAAGGGTATTCGAGGTCCGAGGGCGGCCTTGATTCCTGCGACCAGGCAATGCGATGACTTTCGCGGCGCAGAACTCTTGCTGTTGTTATATAAAATACCCAGAGTTACCTTGGCACCTAATTTGTTGCATCACTCCTTCGCAGCTATTAGTCCCACTTAATGTAGCTTTAATCGTATCTATCGCTGGTCGCTGCATGGTTGGAGTCGATAGGTGTCTTGGGTTGGAAGCGTGAAGTTCGTCTTTTCATTAGAGTTCGGTTCCTGTCGACTTGACATGCCAAAGCAGTGCGGCCTACCTTAGGTTCCTCCTGGGACCAGGGCTCCCAGCTCGTGTTGGGTGGTAAGCGGCATTCAGCTTGTATTATCTACATGGGTTTATCCACACTTCCGTACTGCGTAGCTTCCCATCAGCAACATGTCAGCGAATTGTCTCAGTACCCAGGGAGAGGTCGCATTCAAGATCCGAGCTGAGCCCAGGGAAGTTCGTCTGGTCTGGTCCATCTGCAGAGTTTCACTGCCAGCTGGCTGAGCGGCGAGCTGAGGGCTGAATATCGATGAGCACCCAGGTTGAAGGTGGGCAAGCGGGGTTGTTGGAGGCTATGCCTGGGGGCCAGCCAGAAGTCGATGCCCTGATCGCATAATATCGACAATTGATCACTATTCGGTCGGTAATAATCCATCCCTTTCAAGATATTGTATAAAGTTGGGTTCTGACACTTCGCGTGATGGCTTACCCAGCCCTGTATCGTCACTGATGGGTCGATGAAGAACCATCCGATCCGTGTAGAGCGTTCTCTTGTCTGGAGTTTGCTTGGCTGGGCACTTCTGTTTCCCTAAATAATTCATCCTGTTTTCTCAATTACTTGGCGCATCTCAATCACCGTGCGCACCTTGCCTGTTACTATGAATAGCAACTTACAAGCTTTCAAGCGGCGGGATTTGCTGACAGATGTTTGGTGGCTGCAGCGGATTTACCACGATCCTACCTCGCGATATTAACGGCACAGTCCAGGTTACAGATATGGAAGGCCGATGGAAGGGAGATGAGATTACATGGCGGACATTCTTCTAGATCCTTACGTCATTTCATATTTGCTGGGCTGTCACCTAATACCTATGCTTTTGGACTCTGCTAGGCTAGGTCCTACGAAGAAGGGGGAAGGGATGTTCGGGTTGATGGTGACAAGATAAATACGCAGGTGGCCCTGCTATTAAAGAAATTGATACCATGTAGAGCCACGAATCGAAAGACTCGACGCGCAGATGAGCCAGAAAAGAAACACGTGACATTAAGCGACATTATTCGTGCTCATGGACTCCGGGCTCGAGCTGGGATTCCAGATCTTGGGGAGTTCAGGGTAGCAAGAAGGATGACGAGGTCGGCGACCATCGACTGGATATGTACCTACCTACCCTAGATACCTACCTACTAGGTAGTGCTCGCCGACTATCTAGGTCAGAAAACAGGAATGCGAAATTGCGCTTTCTATAATGTAATGTCTAGGTACTAAATAAACTGCTCAAATCCACCAGGAGAAAATGTCTAGGTATTCAGATTCTATTATGTGACTGTGTATACTTCATGAGATGCCGTTAACAATGGCTGGAACACGCCCAAGATAACATTAACGGTGCGGGCAATTCCTGTGTTTTCCCCACTGGATCCCGGGTCACCTAATTCGGCGACCTGACTGCCCGTGGTCTCGGGGAACAAGTTCAAGGCGTACGGGGTAGCTGGCCTAGAATACCTATATAAACACAGGTAGGGCTTCTCCATTTTGTCAAATGCATCGGAATCGGGACATCAAATAAATACCTGGTAGTCGAGAAGCGCCCGGTTCAACAACTAAATTGATTGGTCACGAATTACCACCTAGGGTAGAAAACCACCATGTGTTTCGGCGCAACCTGCCCAGCTTGTTGTGAGTCTGACTACCCAAGTTATGAGCCTGACTCCGCCATCCGAGGGGAGCTGACAAAGACCCCGTAAACCGGGGACAACAGCAAAGAAGACCTGGCGTGGCTGTGGTAGCCATGTTCGCCAAGTGCTTGACGGAGTGCCAGAATCACAGTGGTGCTCTTGCACACCGCGGACCAAGATTGATGGGAGGAAGTATCCCCCTCCGGCGCCTGTTCAGATTCCGGGGTTGAGTTGGATCACTAGCATGTTCGGCGGGGGTGGCCGCAGGGGCACCGGCGGCGATGGAAAGCAGGACTTGTAGCATACCCGAGGAGGAAGACGCTCAGCTGGACGAGACAGCGGCTTGGGTAATGATTATTGCTGAAATCCCTTCGGGCTTGCGAGTCGTGTATTGCGGGAACCGGAAGTCGGTCTGGGTCGGAGTTGTCGGCAATCATAAAAGAATGCAAGGTGTTTGAAGAGGGGTTTGGGGTGACATGGAAAAGGGCGCGGGGGTTAAGGCCTGGTTGGGGAATTCGGATCTCATAGCCGAGCGGTCGGGATACAGACCACGGAGGCCGTGAGTCTTCTGAACTTGGGCGAGGTCGTTGTTGTGTTTGAAGCGAGGCTCTATGGGCAATGTCTTGCTGATTTGCAAATAGGAATTGAATGGTTGGCCTGGGTGTCGGCCTGGGGGGGTTCTCTCGCGTATCACTACCAGCTCCGACCCTAGAATGTGGGGAAGACAAGAGAAACGCAAGCCGGTAGGCAAAGAGCCGGCTTAAGGTGCATTGGCTTTCCCTCCCTCGGTATTCCATTCCCCCACAAGAAGCAAGCTTGTTGGCGGCCGGACTCGGACCCGGTGTTGGAGCACAGAATTCTGGGTCTGAGGGTCTATCGGAAGTGCTTGTATCTTGGACCCATGAATAAGAAGGGTGGCCAGGTGGGATGTTGGCCAACTTTTAAACTCTCCTCTGCTTTCATACCATCAGCTGAATCCGCTATCACCGAGGGTACCCTGAGCAGCTCCGTCGTCATGTTGATTCTATCGCCCGCTTTCATCGCCGGGGCGGCCCTTCTGCTGCTGCTCATCCACATCGTCATCCGCCTCACCTCGGCCACCGCCTCAATTCCCGGCCCGGTCGTGTCCAACTTCACTTCATTTGCGTTGAAATGGCATGAACTCAACGCCAATCGTACCATGTACATTCACGGCCTGCATAAGAAGTATGGCCCTGTCGTGCGGGTTGCGCCTAGAGAGGTGTCCTTCACTTCGCCCACCGCCCTCAAGGAGATCTATAGCTCAGGGGGTAGCGGATACGACAAGACGGAGTTTTACGACCTTTTTCAGGTATACGGCAAGCGGTAAATAGTTTGCCTTGGCACCTCTTTTACGCTACTGACGTTTGGCTATGTTATAGAACCATGTTCTCGACACTGAACAAGGGTGATGTAAGAGTTGTCGTATATGCCATGGATATTCTACTTGGCTAATGCTATATCTCAGCATGCGAAACGAAGGAGAATGATCGGTGACCGCTATGCTAATAGCAATGTCATGCGAGCCGTGCCCCTGGCCGGGGTCCAAGAGCGTTCTAAGAACTTTGTTGAGCGCTGTGTCAACTCCCCCGACAGCACGGCCGATATATTTGTAAGGAATAAGCCCCGGTAATACCGTGTTCATGTTGCTGATGTTGGGTTGTAGAGAGGTCAGTCTTCAGGGTGTAGTTGTTCGGTTCATTGGGGAGAGGCTGACGACAGGAGCCCTTCATGCATATGCCTGCGACTGTGTCACTCATCAATTGTTCCATCCCCACGGTAGTAACTGTCTCCAGAATAAGGACGACGAAGAGATGATGCACCAGGTGGCCGCTGATGATAGCCTGCAAAGTAAGTCTCATCACGGGAGGCAATCTGGGGGAGCAAGAAGGAGTCAAGGCTAAAGCGATAGCTCAGACCGGCTGGTCCAGCACTACAGCCCGACCCTTCATCGAGCTGCGTCGAGGATTCTCTCGAGTTTCGCCAAACCTCGATCGATCCCCTTGGCTGACAACTTTGTCATTGAGAGCGCCAATAAGAATGGGGCTGCAGATTTTACCGTGTTGGACCGGCTTAAGGAAAAGAACAGCGTTCTCGACACCATCGACATGGCCGCTGAGTGTCTCGACCATATGGCGGCAGGAATCGACACGACTGGTGATGTCCTTTGCTTCTTGATGTGGGAGTTATCGCAGCCCCAATCTCTCAAGTACCAGCGCCGGATGCGAGAGGAATTCCAGAGCAAGCCTGACGCACCTTTCGACGAACTTCCCTTCTTGGGCGCCGTCCTGCACGAGGGGCTGCGGTGCTTTCCTGCTATCCCCATGTCCCTCCCTCGATATGTCCCTCAGGGTGGCCGTGTTATTGACGGGTTCTCGCTACCCGAGAAGACGGTAGTGAGCTGCCAGTCCTTCTCGGTCCATCGCATCAACGACGACGTTTTCCCTGACCCTGACACGTTCTATCCCGAGCGATGGCTGGTCGCCGAGGGAGACGCTGACCGCAGACGACTACAGTGGGCCTTTTCAAGCGGAGGAAGAGGATGCATTGGGAAACAGTGAGTAACTTACCCAGTGACAACTCAGAGGCCAGCAGAGGTGGTAGAGTAGGGGATCGTGCTGACAAGACTCACCCATGATAGCCTTGCCATGGCGGAGATGAAGACACTGCTTCGAGATGTCTATTCGAAATACGAGACCGAGCCGGAGGCGTCGATGACGAGCGAGTCCATGGCTATGGATGACCAGCTCATTTCGTCACGGCCAGTCGGAAAGCGATGCTTGCTCAAGTTCATACCAATCCGGGACGAGATGAATCATTGAGGGGAGGAAATTGGAAATGGGGAGCAAATTGCAACATATTCAAGACCATTTCGCGGCGTCGCCACAACTCGAAAAGGCAAAGCCAGGCGAACCAACATGGAGAGCACTGCCGAGATGATCCAATAGTCTGCCAAGACAGAGTTGGAATATTCTCGTAACGTGATATCCGGCGCAGTGCAGGGCAAACCGAATTCTCACAGGAGCCGGGAGATTTCGTGATCAGTGTAATAAAATGACCCCCATTGCAAGGCTCCGTCCAAGGACGCTGTTGTATGGACGGCATATCGTAACATCGTCACGCAAACCTCACGATGTTGACAATTCGGGCAAGAACCCAGCGAGTGATAATGCACTGGAAAAAGAACATGGAGCCCCTCTCAGAGAAATAAACGGAAATAATATCTAGACGATAGCCAAGAGAAGTAAAACCGGAAGACTCTCATTCATGAGTGAATGATAAGTACTTAACACAGGCTTGAATGTTATTGCATGCTAACTCCGAACCCCCGAGGCGCCGTTCGTTGGTGACGTCGTGCTTCGGTTGTCTAAACGGAGAGAGAAACGGGATTATAGGTACCGAGGAAACAAATCCATGCACGAAGGAAAACTGTCTCTTCCAGAGTTCGCCTTGACCGTTGACCAGTTGGCGGCGTCAGCCTGGCAGCGTGCCCGAGGCAGCCGTCCCGTGTCACTCTGAAGTGCAACCGTGACAGTGCGCAGAAAGACGGATCCAACCGCAGCCCGCAGGCAACCTCCTGGAAGGCCCAGAACACTTGGCCCCCTGAGACGACTGTTTCAGTGGAAAGGCAGGCGCTGGAGCACAGTGAGCAGCCTCTCATTTTCCTACTGCGCCCCTCGGCAGGGTTTCAATCAATTTTGCCTCTCCAGTCCACTTGACTTTGGTTGTCATTTTGCCGCCTGCCCCATTGGGCCCATTCTTCTCGAGTCTGCCCAAATCCTGGTCGGCCCTAACATCGCCCCTCCCTTCCCTCTTTCTCGTCTCAACTCTTCCTCGCTTTTTTTTTCTTCCTCCAACACCACAACTCCGCATCTCCTCAAGAGACAGCAACATCGCCCACCCATCGTCCCCTGACAACAAACTATCTCGCGCCAAGCGCATTCCGTTCTCAAATCTTGCCTGCTGACTCTGTCGGTCGCAGCGCGTATCGTTACCTGTCTCCCCGCTCTACGGCTCTTCTCGCCCATCTCGCACTTGTTCCCTCTCGCATCACGACCACCACGTTGGTCTAGGAGAACCACCCTCTCGGTCATCGTCGCGCGCTTCCTCCCCCGGAATCGGTATCCCCAAACACTTATATCCCGTCAAGGCACACGGCTGTTTATGTATCAGCACGACCAGCACTCCGTCTTCAGACACCTCTTCAAGCTGCAGCTATTTCGCATACCGCGGAAGCCTTGTAGCCCCGACATCAGTTCTGACGGCTGAAACCCCAGAGGCCAGATTTGTCTATGCCTGCCCATCAGCATCCGCGAATCCATCCAGTCTGCCACATGTCAATCAAAAATCATATTGAGCAGTGATTCCCCCCCGTTGCTCCGCCCGTTCTCAGCTCTCTCGCTCCCGAGTCTCTTCATGACGCCTTCGTCACCTTAGGAGTCCATCAACTACCAGCTTCTCCCACCCGCTTCACCCTGCCAACTTTTATTCTCCAGTCAAGAAATACTCAATACCGTCATCATGGCTCTCGTCAACGTCCGCCGCGATGTCAGCGACGCCTTCTACCGCTACAAGATGGAGCGTCTGCAGACCAAGATTGAAGGCAAAGGAAACGGTATCAAGACTGTCGTCGTCAACCTGAGCAGTGTTGCCGCCTCGCTCGCCCGCCCCGGTTCCTACGTCATCAAGTTCTTCGGCTTCGAGCTCGGCGCTCAGACAAACATCGATCCCAAGGATGACCGCTGGATCATCAACGGCGCCCATGATGCTGCCAAGCTCCAGGATCATCTTGATGGCTTCATCAACAAGTTTGTTCTCTGCAAAAAGTGCAAGAACCCGGAGACCGATGTTAACATCAAGGATGATCGTATTCTCCTTGATTGCAAGGCCTGTGGCCAGCGCACTGACGTTGACCTTCGCCTGAAACTCAGCGGCTTCATCCTCAAGAACCAACCCAAGAAGGGCAAGAAGGACAAGGCTGAGCGTCGGGCTGCCAAGAAGGCCCGCCAGCAGAACGGCAACGGCAACGCCAATGGCCAGAACGGCCATGCCAGCGACGAAGCCTCCGAGAATGGTTCTAATGAGAACCCCGAGGAGGACGTTGGCAGTGACGATGAGTTCCAGAAGATACAGGCTGAGGCCGCCGAGGTCCCCCAGGAGGCCGAGGTTAACGACCATGAGTGGGCCGTCGACATGAGCGAGGAGGCCGTCAAGGCCCGTCAGGCCTCGCTCCCTGGCGAGTTTAAGCAGAAGCTTAGCATTGGCGATGACGAGGATGAGGACGGTGAGGGTGGTCCCACCATCTATGATGAGCTTGGTGATTGGATTCAGTCCCAAGCCCAGGAGAAGGGTGGTATCGACAAGGTGGAATCCATTGATATCTATGTCAAGGCCAAGGAGCTGGGCATCGAGGGCAAGCACCGCAGTGTTCTGGTCCTTGTCCAGACCATATTTGACAAGAACATCGCTGCCCAGATCCCCAAGCGTGCCAGCATGCTGAAGCAGGTACGTGCATTTTCTTTCCCCTAACATTCACTCCCCGGGATGCTAATTCGACCCAGTTCGTCACTTCTGAGCGCCATGAGAAGGCCCTTCTTGGAGGCACTGAGCGCCTTGTTGGCACTCTGGCCAAGGACCACCCTGAGATGTTCCAAGCCATTGTCAAGATCCTCCAGTTGTACTACCACTACGATCTGATCAGCGAGGAGGTCGTGACCAAGTGGGGCTCAAAGGCCAGCAAGAAGTACACTGACCTTTCTACGTCCAAGAAGGTTCGCAAGGCTGCCGAGCCCTTCTTGACTTGGCTTGCCGAGGCGGATGAGGAGTCTTCTGATGAGGAGTAAAATCCGTTGTGGACTACGGACTTCTATTCCTTTCGATGCCTGCTTCTTGTTTTGAAGATGGGTTGGTTGTGGGAGGCTTATGTGGTGAATGCCATGTGTGCTTACCTCAAGGCCAGCCATTGCGCTCTAGTTTTAGTTCTCTCAGAGTTGGAGGTGCCTTGAACTGCAGTCTTGTGTGTGTTGCCCTGATATCCCTGATCTGTTGTTACACTGTGATGCTTTTGTCTTTTGTTGGAATCGCTTCGGCGCTGTGCTGCTGACGACATAACTAACCCTGTGGGTTGTTGGGGTATCATCTTTGCCTATGACGAGGAATCCCTGAACCAAGTTTACACATACATCAACATCCTGCCAAATCCGCTCTATGCCTCAAGCGTCCTTCATTGCAACCTCTTTCGTCTCTGCGGCTTCCTCACTCATCTCTTCAATGCCCCTCGCTGCGCCATCTTGCCCTGAGCCGTGCTCGCCGTTGGGCGGGCCTGCACCTCCGTCTCTTTCATAAATGTAGTCTCCCAGCGCCTTGACAGCTGTAGTTACATGGTCGACGATGATGGCCGTATCAAATAGATCATCCGATTTAGAAGGGTCGCTTTCCGCGGCCTCAGGGGCTGGGGGCTTGATATGGATGTAACGCGCCTGGAAGTCCATGTCCTTTGCGTACTGAGCGGCCTGGATGATGTGAGTTAGTAAAACCATAGCTGTATCTTGAGAGGATCGCTCACCTCGAGGTCTAGCTCAATGATAGGGATCTTGCCAGTCTCTGTCACCGCGTCGATAGCCTTGGTGCTCGTTCCGTAGTCGACGCCGTCACGGGTGCCAGCTTCCACCAAGCGGTCGCCGTCACGGAGCTGGTTGAACTCTTGTTGTTTGACAAAGTGGAACGTCTGGCCCTTGACCTCGCCGTCAAGGGGCTCGCGTGTAGTATGCCGCACCACGGTTCCAAACACGCCCTTGTGCTCCTCCATCAGCTTTTCGACAATGGCCGAAGAGTCCACCCCCTTGAAGCCCGAGATGATGATGGCATCTCGGTTACTGGGCATGTCTTCTTCGCTGGCCGTGGGGTTGGCAGCGTCTTCTGCGTCATCCGATTCTGCAAGTTCTTGGAAAACGATGTCGATCTTGTTGGGATCTTCGATCTTATCGAAGGCGGCTAGCTTTGTGCGAGCTGCGATGCGCAGTGCCCTCCAGCTCTTACTTGCCTTTCCAGCGATTGCAGCGGCCTTGGTCTGATCGTTTGTCGGCATGTCAATTTCGAAATCGTCGTTTTCGATCTTGCGCTTGAAACTGTCGAGGTCTGGAACCTTAAATCTCTCCTTTGCCCTGAGCCGCTCCATTGTCGCCTCTTGGTCTTCTTCTCGAAGAAAGTCGAGGGGCACCGACCCCATGGGGACGGCTCTTAATCGCTTGCTGGTGGCCATGCGTTGAACATTGTTCTTTGCTTCGACGAAAGTTACTGGGGAGACGGGGTCTCGCTTGATGGGATGGCAGCCTTCGATCTTCCAACGAACCCAGTTCTTGTCCCTGGCCAGCACAGTCTCCACCATTCGATAAAAGTAGGGACCATCGGCGCCCTGCCGAAGGTAATCTGCAATGACTTTCTTCATATCGTTCGCCCATTTGGTCTTGTCCTTGTTAGCTGAGACGCCGGGAGGAAACTTGAATAGTTGTCGTACTCACATCCTCTTCGTTCAGTACTTGATCTATGTACATTACGGCCTTGTTCAATGTAGGAGCTGCAGACAGCTTCTCTCGCGCCTGTGTGGATAAGGACAGGAGGAAGTCCATGATGATGAGCGCTTGAACTAGAATGTGCCGTCGGAAAGACAGGTCACTAATCTAAATAACCTATTAGTACAACGAGGCGCAGGCAGGAACACGAGTGAACTTACCTCCAGCTGAAATAGATCTCTGCTGGTCAGATACTTGGGATTGAAGGCACTGGAGCTCTCGTCATCCTCGCCACTTTCCCTCTTGCGTTTAAGACCTCGTTTGGGATCGTCCGCTGACTTCCGTGGCCCACGTTCACGTTGTTCGTTGTAGATATTCTGGAAGAACTTCATCGTTGCGCCGAGATTCTCCTTAAAAGACGACAAGTTTGCCGGCTCAAAGAGTCTTTTGGGCTGACTGAAGCTTTCTTGAAGTGACCAGAAGAAGGGATACAGCTCGTTGGCTGTCATGATTATATCCCCCTTTTTGGGTTCGGTGGGCTTGGGAGTTGATTTGGACTCGGTGCGATCTCTGGCGCTCTCCTGCGGCGTGTCCACATCCATTTTCGAGTCGCCATCGGATGGGGTGGTTTCGTACGTCGTCACGTTCTCAACATGGTATTCGCCTCGCAGGTTTACGGAGCTCTTATCCCCAAGAGGGAAGCTTTGAAACATGAAGATGAAGACTCGACCACAGAACGCGGTGTCTTCGGCGCGGGAGAGACGACGCAGGAGTTCATTGCAGCTTCGTAGGATGATCAGCTGCTTCTGCTTGAAGTGATTTGCTGTGATACGTTCTCGTCTCGATTCGAGGAAGTCAAAGATCTTGCGGCATCCGGCGATGGTCTGACTGTCTAGCAGCTCCTCGGCTAGCCAGAACAGAAGAGCAGGGTCGCATTGTCCGTCGTCGGAGAGGATGGATAGAACATCGAGGAGATTCCACACCTTGACAAACTCGGGAGATTCAATCGAGGTCGTCGCCTAGGTTGGTCAGCGCGGCGCGCGGATCGCAAAAAGAGTCGAGCCTCACGATGAGATTGCTGAATATGTCACGGGCCGCAGTCTCGATCATGGCAAACTGCCGTGCCTTGACTTGTTCGCTCGCGACCTTGCCCTCCGCGGCTTCGGACCCAGGGAGTTCGACAGCCGCTGAGGATACTCGTCCGGAGACATCGTCGAAGTCAGATTTATTGAGCGCTGGCTCGATAGTAAACGTCTGTTTGGCCTTGGCCGCTTGCTCTAGGAGCCCTTGAAGCAAAGTTGTGAAGGCTGCGACGGCTGGGGCAGCCGGATTGCCCGCATCCAGCGCCGCCATCTTGGGCGACTGGGGCGGTATTATACGTCGGCAGGAGGTCGTGGAAGCTTCATAGGAGAGAAGGGTGACGCCGAGAGATGTGTTGAGAGGCGAGTTTTGTGTGTCGGAGGCGTATTAGGAAATATCTGCAGAGTGTGGTGATGTTAAAGGCTGTCGTGAGGCGAGAAAAAGGCTGTTTTTAACTGATATCAATAGCAGCTGAGCTTTGTTTGATCCAGAAGTTCCATGAACGGCGAGAAGGCTGAGCTGGTCGCAAGAGATGGTCCAAGGTCCCCAAAACACAGAACAACTTTTAGCGCCGCCAACCAGACGCCTGTCTGAAAGTATCCCTGGCCTGGAGGTACTTAGTTGGTGGCTTGGTCCAATTGTCGCGACATGTGGGTCCGCCTGCGAGGCTGAAATTTTGGGGTACCTACCTTAACTAACCTACCTATGCATGAAGAGGCGTCACATTCGGAATTCCTAGATCCAAGCTTTTTGGCTCCAGCTTCTTCGCACTTCTACCAGTCCTGCGGCTTCTGGCGCTGTCGCTGCTCCGGCCTACGAGCTATCTCCCGAAACTCCTACGAAGCCCATGACGCGAAAATAAGTCGACAATGCCAAACGTGAAGCGTCTCAAGGGCAGCGGCGCTGCAAAGGCGAAGAAACAAAGTCAGCCTCAGCGCGAGTCCACCGATGGACGCCCGACCCCGGCCGAAGTGGAAGAGGAGGAGCACCAGTTCGTTCAACTTGCGCGAAAGCATTGGTTGAAGCCGGGCAAGAAGGCGGCGAAGCCCAAGGTGAAGAATGACGTTCTCAAGCAGAGCATCTGGGAGGTGCTTGAGCGTGAGGGCTTCCAGTACAAGTCCCTCTTGCTCCTCGAGAGTCTCCAGACTTTGGAGAGGTGCGCGCATTCTTGAGCCACATATCTCTTAGTCTCCAATGCATACTGACCTTCGTTTACAGTTACTTGTGGCCAGGCTACACCGAGGAGGCATCCAACTTCCACATTTTGTTGATTGCGCTCATCGCGAACGTGAAGCGCCGAGAGCATCTCGAAACATGGGGTGAGTCGACACTGAACCAGACGTCGAGTTGTTTTTAATTGACTCTTCTTAGGTCTTTTCGAGGATCGACCTGCCGACTTCTCCTCCTTTTTTCGCCGGCTCCTGTCCATGATGCTTGACCGAACGCTCTCTGCTACCCTCCGAACCCAGCTCCTGTGCTTTTTGATCCACGCCTTTCAAAGCCTCGACTGTGCCCTTGTCAGGAAAGAATGCGCTCCCCTTGTCTCGATCGGAATTTGGCATAACTTGTCGACCGAGGCATCGCGCGAAGCGAGCCTCGATCAACTCCCTCATCTGCGCAAAGCCTGGAAGGCTGCACACAAGCGGTACGATGCGGCGGATGAGCCCAACAAAGCCCGGCTTCGATTTGAGCGATCATGGCTATATACACTCCTTCTTGACTTCTTGGGGACAGTGTACACGGAGAATAGTAAATCAGGTAAGCAGGCGAAGATTGTTGACTCCGACTATTAATTCCAGCTGACCATGTACCAGATCAAGTTCTGTACTGCGAGCGATTTACAGAGTTCCTCTCCGACCTCCAAAGCCAGCTTCCAACTCGGCGTTATGTCAACTCGTTGATTAAAGACCTTCACCTCATCTCAGCCACGCGGTTGTCGCCTATGTTCAACGATGAAGAAAACACCCTTCTCCGAGAACTCCACGCTCTTCTTTCTCACTATACTTTCTTCACTATCGACGACCAGACAGGTGTCCAGCATAGCTCAACAGAGGCATACGACAAGCATTGCACATCACTCGCAAAGCTGCAGCATATTTCGTTGAAGCACTTCAAGGAGAAGCTGACTGTCCTGGCGCTATCCAACTATGGCGCCATCGACCAACGGGGAGATTTGGAAGCTCTGCTTGAGCCTTTGACGGATGGAGAGCTTCTGGAGCTGGTCTCGTTGCTTGGTCTCCGGACATCGTACCCCGAGAGCCTAAACCTTCCGGTCGGTCGCAAGTTCTTCCTTGAGGTGCTCTTGGCCACCTTTGAGCGAAGGAAAACGTTTCAGCAGTCGGCTCGTAATATGGTCTTGGTCCCAACGGAACAGACGCTGTTCGACAACAATTTCCAGCAGGCAGAGAACTATGATGGTTCCCATCCTATGGCTCTCCCGAAGCTGAACCTCCAGTATCTCTCCATCGGCGACTTTTTGTGGAGAGCGCTTATTCTGTATCGGTGCGAATCGTTCTACGGAGTTCGAAAAGATATCGAATCCGCCCTTCGACGGTTGCGTCCAGAGTCAAAACGACCCGGCGAGACGAATTTTGCCGGGTTTTCGAAGATGGCGATGCCAATCTCGAAACCTGCAATCCTAGAGGTTGTGCCGGCCCTTGTTGGAGATGACCAACCTTCGATGGTACGCGCTGAGGTGACCTTTGATGTTCGCCGGCTGGGGGATGGTGTTCGCAGAGAATGGGATTCTCTCCGACAAGATGATGTTGTGTTTCTGCTGGCAATCGAACCACCACCAGCCAAGTCAGTCAGCAACGGAGGCGAGGCTTTGACCGAGTCCGAAAGGCTTGGTGTGATATCTGTGCGAACCGCCGAGATCCACCAGATCACCGATGACAAGGGCCGTCAAGTCCGCGACGGAGCTGGCAATTTGGATAGCAAGCGCCGCATTCAGCTCAAGCTGGACGCCCAGACTTACAGGAAGGACGCTGAACGGACATCTGCTGGCAAAGCGGACGTGTATGGCAAGGCCAACCTGCTCTTACGGCGAGGCAGGAGGGAAAACAACTTCAAGCCCGTACTTGAATCCATCAGGAGTCTTGTGTTGTCGGAGGTTCCCCTGCCATCCTGGCTACATGAGGTCTTCCTCGGTTATGGGGACCCTGCCGGGGCCAACTACAAGACCTTGTCAAACCGGGAACGAAAGGTGGACTTCAGAGACACCTTTCTTGACTGGCAACATTTGACCGAGAGTTTGCCTGGAAAGATTATAGACCCGGGTGATGAAGTCTCCGGCAGCTTTGGGCCGCCCTATGTGTTGGAGTCTGTCGAGAAGCCAGAGGAGCCTCAAGGCACTAAGCCGTCCAAGAAGAGACGCCGAGATGCTGATCCTGCACTCATCTCGGAGATTGAGACACTGAAGGTGTCTAGTTACAAGCCCCCCAACACTGGGCCTTATCCCATTGACACGCCGCGACTAAACTCGGTGCGGTTCACTCCCGCCCAGGTTGAGGCCATCACATCGGGCACCCAGCCTGGTCTGACGGTTGTTGTCGGGCCGCCTGGTACGGGAAAAACGGACGTTGCAACTCAGGTTATCAACAACATATATCACAATTATCCCGAGCAAAAGACGCTACTGCTTGCCCACAGCAACCAAGCACTCAACCAGCTGTTTGCTAAGATTGTTGCTCTGGACATAGACGAACGGCATCTTTTGCGTCTGGGACATGGTGAAGAAGAGCTCGACACTGAAGGAAATTTCAGCAAACACGGGCGTGTTGAGTCTTTTCTCGAAAACCGAGACCGCTACCTCCATGAAGTCAGGAAGCTTGCTGCCAGCCTCGGCGCGCCCGGTGCCCACGAGAACTCGGCAGAGACTGCTGGATACTTCAACACCGTCTACGTGGAGCCTGCATGGAACAAGTTCCTGCAGGTCGCCGCGGCCGATGGTTCAAGTGTGGCTGAAATCGTGGAAGCTTTCCCCTTCCATGCGTACTTCACTGATGCTCCCCAGCCTCTCTTCCCCCATGAGAGTGACCGAGAGCATATTCTCGATGTCGCACGTGGCTGCTATCGCCACATCTCCAAGATCTTCTCGGAGCTCGCCGACGCCCTCCCTTTTGAGATCCTCCGACGAGACCGCGACAAGGCTAACTACTTGCTCACAAGCGAGGCGCGGATTATCGCAATGACAACGACGCACGCGGCTATCAGGAGGGGCGAGATCGCGTCTCTTGGATTTCGCTACGACAACGTGGTGATGGAGGAGGCGGCGCAGGTTACCGAAATCGAGACCTTTTTGCCCCTGGCGATGCAGAAGCCCAAGAATGGCAAGATGCCGGTGCAACGAGTTGTCCTCTGCGGTGACCACTTCCAAAACTCCCCGGTCATTCAGAGCCTTGCATTCCGGCATTACGCCAACCTCGAGCAGTCGCTCTTCTCACGACTCGTTCGACTCGGTGTTCCCACCGTCACCCTCGATCAACAAGGTCGAGCCCGTTCATCAATTGCCAGCCTGTATCAGTGGCGGTACCCGAACCTGGACAACCTCCCTGATGTGCAGACCAACCCAGAATTCGTCAAGGCCAATGCAGGGTTCAAGTTTGACTACCAGTTCATCAACGTGCCCGATTATAAAGGCCGTGGCGAGGCTGAGCCTACACCGCATTTTATCCAAAACCTGGGAGAGGCGGAATATGCGGTTGCGATTTACCAGTACATGCGCCTGCTCGGGTATCCGGCGGACAAGATCACCATTCTTACGACATATGCTGGTCAAAGGGCGCTTGTGAAGGACGTGCTGTCTCATCGATGTGCTCGAAACCCAGTCTTCGGTTTTCCCAAGGCGGTGGCAACGGTGGACAAGTACCAAGGCGAGCAGAATGACTGTAGGTTTCCACTCTGGCCGCAACGCGAATTGTCAATACTAATCGTTTGCCACTAGACATCATCTTGTCTCTCACTCGAACCTCACGAGTGGGCTATCTTCGTGATGTGCGACGCATGACGGTAGCACTGTCCCGCGCACGGCTGGGCCTTTACATCCTCGGCCGCCGGGAAGTGTTTGAGGCGTGCCCTGAGCTTCGCCCAGCGTTTGACCTGCTGTTCCAGAGGCCAGACAAGCTGATGCTGGTGACGGGAGAGCTCTGGCCAGCGAAAAGAGAGGTTATCGAAGGTGATGGCGCTGTAGAGGGAGAGGTGCCAATGGAGGGCGTGGAGCACTTGGGACAATATGTGTTTGAGATGACCAACACCAAGATCAAACAGCTGCAGGCTGAGCAAGGCGGAGTGCCTGAGCCGATCATCGAGGAGCCAGAGGAAGGCGACGAGAGATACGGCGACGAGGATGGCGAAGAAGAAGTGGAAGCAGATATTCTGGAAGTGCGGGAAGGGGAGTAAAGAAGCGCGTTGATGAAAAGTCAGGGAGAGTTCTTTTTGTTTCTGGAATGGTGCATGACAGTCCATGATGCAGTGAATATGACATCTAACGAGATTGAGGCATAGAGCCATCTATTTGATTGCACCTCGTCAAAGGTCCCGTCATCTTTATCCATTTGACTTGATAGTAGTAGGTACTGTTCTAGGCAGACCATTCATGGGTGATGGTGGTTTTCTAGAATACGTACCTCTATGACAAGAAGGGCCTTCGCCGTTGGGTCCGACGCCAACGCCTCCGCCTCAGGCCAGGGGCCAGGAGCGGGTGATCGGCAGGCGTGCAGCCGCAAACACTTGGGTGAACCCTTTTTTTTTTTTTTCCTCTTATGATTGATTGCACATCATCGGCCAGAGTAGAAGGGGTTGCACGTTTGGTCGAGGAACACGGAGTATGTCATTGACAGGTATGGCTGAATCTTAGCATGGTCAGGCGACCGGTAGGAATGACCGACTGGTTGGATTTGGGTCGCAGCAATGGGTAAGAAAGTAGGCAGACAGCCTAATTTGTACGTAGGACAGTCACACCGTGGATATGGATGGATTCTTCGAACAATGGAACATGCATGGATCGGGGGCGATCCGGGAGTGCGTTGGTTGTACGCCAGTATTTGCGTCCACGGCCCTTGTAGATTAGTCCTTGGCTCATCAAAAGTAATGTCCCGGCAAGCAGCGGATGGGCGGAAAAGCTCCCAGCGTCACAGCCATGTATGAGATAGACGAGGCATCCTGGATTGGCTTGGGGGGAGGTTGCGGCGGCGGTTGCGCCAGATCTTGGTGACGATGCTGGGCGAGTTGCAAGAATGGGAGCTGACCTTAACGATTGGTTAACCAAGAAAAGGCAGGCAAGCAATTTAAACAATCAATCAATCAATGTACGGAAGCAAACATGGAAGCGGTTCACATTCGGGCAGGCCTGTCTTTTGAGTTGAAGTGGCAGTGAAGAAATGATAAAGGGGCACATAGTCTAATTACCTGCTACACCTTGCGCCGGTCTCTGGAGCTGGGATGGCTAGATCTCTACTCCATGCATAGTGAGTAAATGGCCTTGCTGGATGCTTCGTAGCCATCACCATCGACATGGTCTGCCAGCTTAAGGCGGACCATCCCGCGCCCCAATAGCCGGGATCGCCCTGGACTCGGCCCATTAGAAGGCCAACGGCGGACGTAACTTTCGTCGATGTCATGTCATGTCTTTTTTTTTTTTTTTTTTTTT
>JAVIXY010000023.1:117138-164691 GCA_033030565.1 Fusarium nematophilum | reverse complement strand
TTTTTTTTTTTTTTTTTTTTTTGAGTTTATTGGCCACGAGTCGAAACAAGTTGCTCCGTCTGTGCGTTGGAGAAAATGGCAAAGCCTTGATGAAATATGCCTTGCCTATTGGTATTTTCCCATGCGCGCTCCTCTCCCTCTTCTTTTTTTTTGTCCCACTCTTGAATCTTGATGATTACTTAACTGGTGAGGCGAGGCCACTGGTGGGAAACCGGGGTGGGAAAAAGCAAGTTCAAGTTGAGAAGGGCGAATGGAAATGGATCCATCGGCTATCACAAAACGATGACCACGCCCCGGTTTCCTTCAGATGCCGATTTCTATCTCAGTGACTTCTAAATCTTGCACCATTGCTTTGAAAAGAGGTTAGCAAAAATTGGCATGACGACATAGCAAGTTGCAGCAGGATATTACTGCTGTCGCACGCCTGCCAGGCAGCTTGGATGCGTGTTCTCAAGGCGGGTTGGAGGGAACCAAACCAGATGTAGTTGGTGTTGGCAGACTGACTGGCTCGGCAAGACCATGAGCCAGCAGCCGGTGAGTCACTCCCACGAAGGGGAAAACTGGATGGGGATTGTGTGAGTTAAAAAAGAGACGAGGGTTGTTTTCCAGTCCTTGCCCTTGCTGTGCACCACGGGATGATGAGTGAGATGGTCGACTGGATCCAAGCACAGCCCAACAAAACAACGGATGCCCCTATTCTCTCTTGGAAGGGGAGTGGCCTCTTTGTCAGTGATATGTGGTCAAGTCCAGACCGATTCAGTTCCAGTCCTTTGTTGCCTCTGATAGCGCTCCCGCCTCGTACTTTGTATGCTTGAGCAAACACCCGGGGTTGGCCCAGGCGGGTCTCTCTTCATCAGTGCCGCTCCTTTGGGATGATTCATTGTTGCCTCGTGCCCGAGCCTACCTTTAGAGTGAGGCGTGGGCGATGGGGCCCAGGTGCTGCCACTTCTGCTGATCGGGCAACCATCCATGTCATGTTTTTCTAAAGACAAAAAGTTGGGCACCGAAGGATAGGTGATGGGCTTCCAATCTGGAGGATTCAGTGAATCGGTCAAGTGGCATGGTGCCCTGAGCTTGGACATGGTATTATTATTATCAAGTTGAGTTTTTCGCCCCAAGTCGGAAACAGCCGTCACCCTCTATCAAGTTCTTAATCATTGCTGTATTGCTCATGATCTGAGCGGCATCTTCTCGGAGATAATGGCTCCCGGCCGGCCCATCGGGATCACCGCCCGGTCCATGGATGCTGCGGTAGACTCAGCCCATGGGCATTCATCAAATTCAATGCTGATGAATCTATAGGCTTGTCATCCTGGCCTTGATGATCTATGACAAAACAGAGCGAAGTGTCGGTTTGCTCTTGGTATTTATGCTGGCGTTGAACCGTTGAAATCACATCGATCCTTGGGGAAAGAAGGGGGGAACGCGGCATGTGAATGCCTGTTAGTTAATTATTAAGGCTGGTGACACTGGCACAGTGACAGAGCACCTGGGCCACCTGCCAGGCAGACAGGACTTCAACTTTCCCCCGTCCCCAGGCACATACATCCACTAGCACGATATCTATAATTTCGTGTTGTTCTCGAGATCTGGCACCTGAGGTCCTACTACGCAAGTCTGTTGATATTCGGGCGTCACCTCTGCAGACTTTGAATATTTCCCATGTCTCAACCTGGGCATGGAGTAATTTTAGTACTAGCGTGCCTTCGTTCGTGGGGATTGACGTATGTAGCGTTGCGAGTTCCTTGTGGGTGGATGGAGAAAATTCATCTTTTTTTGGTTTGCTCAGCAAACTGGGGGAAATCGACGGTTGGTACCTGGAGCAAGTCCTGCTATGTCCACCAGGACTGGACTTCCCGCGCCCCAAGAGCGCGGGACGGTCCCCACGTACCGTGTTAAGATTTGCCTTGGCATTTTTCTACACTGTTTACTGCAGCCCAAAACTCTCTGTGGCGACGGACTTGCCAGCGCCTTCAACAGTGACTCGAGGTCCCTGGGCCGGCGCTAACCAGCCTAAAACTGTCAACTTCGATGGCCCCCGTCCACTTCCCTCTGGTTGCTAGTACACAGTGTCGTTTTCCAACTCTTTTCCTTCGGAGAAAGCCCTCCCCCTCCTCCCTCTCGCCCCTTCCCGGCCCATATCATAATCCTGCTGCCCAAAATTTTTTTGCCGATTCCTCTTAAAATCCTCACCATCAATCAACCTCCCTGGTCCGGTGGAAATATCCTCACCAGACCCCGTTCCACTTGCATCAGCATTGGATCACGTCCTGTGTTAATTAATCACAGAGACTCTCCCCCCTCAATCTTCTTTTCTTCTCGTCGCTGCCGCGCCGGATCGTAGCCTGTCTCAGACGCCTACGATCGCCTTCGTTGGTACGACCTTCACTCCTTGTTCGCCTCTGATCGATCCGGCCTGCCTCGACCTCCCCTCGAGCCGCCCTTCGACCTTTCCCGTCGCTTCTTTTTCGGCGCGCATTCTTCCTGATCGCGGTTTTAATACCATCTTGCGTCTTCGTCGTTGTCGAACTCGTTGCCCCGCTGCGTACCGAGCCTTTCGACAAGTCCCGGCCCCCGGCGCTCTCTATTCCGCTTTCTCCCTCGTCGCCCACAAAAAAAAAAAAAACACCACAACTCCCATCCATCGCGAACGACCACGAACTCCCCTTATGACGTCGCCTGCCAACCAGCAGAACCCCATCCCGGCGTCAAACACCACCGCGACTACGGCTACTTCTTATGCCTCCGCTGCAGGTGCGCCCAAGAAGCCAGCCCAGACCCCTATAGTCGCGACCGGATCCCACCCTCCTGTGGTGGTCGGTGCATCGTCGTCGTCGTCCACACAGAATGCGAAAGGCGCCTCGTCGTCTCCTGTGAACGGCAAGCCCGCCGTCACCCCCGCTGTCCCTGCCGTTGTTCGCGGCAGCGCTAACTTGAACGGCTCTGATCACTCCCGAAAGAGCTCCGTCACCATGGCTGCCAACGGCCCCAACAGCTTCGTGGCCAACGGTGGCCCCGTCGGCGGTGCCAAGTCTGGCATCCAGTTCGGCTTTGATTCTCCTGCCATGGCCCACAGCACTCCTCAGACCGGCAGTGCTGCTCCTATTCCTATTCCCGGCGGCAATGCGCGGGTTCCCTCGCCCGCACACTCGCCGTCACCCATCCCCCAACCTTCGGCCAGCGGCGGCCGACCTCCTTCCGGTCTCCAGCAGGCTAGTGGACAGATGACCTTTGGTAGTCTCGGTAGCGATGGCGAGGTTAGTCTTGCGTTCTTGATCCTTTCTTCTTGATTCAACTTGTATTCGAAATTCACATCTCTGGAGACATATGCTGACTCTCATGCCTTCCAGCGCCACATGAGACAGGGCTCTGTCCCGACGAACCCCAATTCACAGCCCGGCGCTCACTTCCGCCGTGAGTCGGGCCACTCCGGCCAAGGCGACAATGCTGGTCGAGGTAACTTCCAGCCTCAGGGCGGACGCGGACGCGGCTACAACCCTCACGGCAACAACTACAACCAACAGATGGGATACCCTCCCAATAACCAATTCCGCAACGGTCCTGGCCAGGGTCGAGGCATGCCTCCTGCCTTCCAACCCCAGCCTCGAAACATGGCGTACCCGAACTCCCCGCAACCGACCCGAAGCCCTGCTCTCGTGCCCTCGATGCCCTCGATGCCGAATACCCCGAACATGGCTCCTGCTAGCATGCAGCCCAACATGTCTATGCAAACACCGCCGCAATATCACTATCCGCCTCCCATGGCGCCTCAGCATCAACAAGTACAGTTTCCCTTTCCCCAAGTTGATAAGAACCCCTTCAAGTCCCTCAAAAAGAACAAATCACGCCGCGCAGACCTGGAAAAGTCAGTTCAGGTCGGACGCTCTCAAGATGCTCCGCGAGATTTGCACGGCAACGAGTTCCACCAGCGTCGTCGTTGCAGTAAACGTACAGATCAGCCCTGGCGTGAGCACGACAGCAGCAACACGCGTGTTTCGTCTCATGTCTCGTCAAGAATCCCCTCAGAACCCCATCCCCAGCTCGATCCACTACGTTCTATCGACCTATCGCCTGAAAGCGGCTTCTTTGAATACATGCTGACTTTGA
Organism: Fusarium nematophilum; assembly: GCA_033030565.1. Lineage (NCBI taxonomy): Eukaryota > Fungi > Ascomycota > Sordariomycetes > Hypocreales > Nectriaceae > Fusarium > Fusarium nematophilum. Next base: position 160,584 of record JAVIXY010000023.1, on the reverse strand, counting down.
AACCCCAGAACTTTGGTTACCCACCCCAACACCAGCAGATGGACGCTTACGGACGACCTCTGTCGATGCCTTATGGCTACAACAACATGTCGTACATGGCCCCTCCCCAGGCTAACTCTCCAGGCTACAACCAGACCTTTGTTCCTCCTCCTTACCACCAGCAGAGCCACAGCATGTCGAGAACCCCTTCTCAGCCCGAGAGGCCCTCGAGCGCCAACCAGCAGAATCAACCTGTTATCGTTTCCTCAACTCCTCAGCCCCAGAGCTCGTCTCTGAAACCCACTGCAAGCAGCTTCGTCAAGGTGCCTAAGAAGAGCGCCGCCATCCAGATCAAGAACGCTGCCGGTGAGGTCATTGACACTTCTTCTTTCAAGACACCCTCCTCCCCTTCTCCCAGCATTCAACAGTCCAAGACCCCCCCCGTGGTTGCTTCAGCCCCTACTCCGCCTCCCAAGTCCTCTACTCCTTCTCATGGTCGCACTGATAGCCATGCTACCCCCAAGACGGCCAAGGAGATTCAAAATGAATTGAAGGAGAAGATCAAGCAGGTGACCCAGGCCCCTCCCAAGGAGGACACGCCCAAGCCCGCCGAAAAGCCTTCTGAACCTGTGGAGAAGCCCGCGGAGAAGCCCGCGGAGACCAAGGCTGAGTCTGAGCCTGAGCCTGAGCCTGCTGCTAAGGCCGAGCCCGAGGCCAAGCCTATCCCTGAGGCCAAGGCTGCTGAACCTGTCCCTGAGGCCGAGGAGCCCAAAAAGGAGACTGAAAAGCCTGCGGAACCTGCCAAGAAGGACGAGCCTGACGAGGACGAGATCGAGCGCATGATCCGTGAGATGGAGGAAGAAGACGCCCGTCGCGAGAAGGCAGAGGAGGAGCACCGCAAGAAGGTCGAAGCCGAGAAGGCTGCCGCCAAGATCAAGGCTGATGAGGACCGTATCAAGAACGCAGCGGATGCAGACCGAAAACTTCGCGAACAGGAGCGCGAAATGGAGCGCCTCGAGGAGGAGAAAGAGAGGCGACGCCTGCAGTCTGACGGAACTGGCAAGTCTGCCCCGTCTGTTGCCGAGCTCCTTGCTCAGGCTCGTACCGGCAAGGAGCCCGAGTCTGCCAAGGTCGACTCTGTTGCCGACAAGCTTGCTAGCATGAAGCTTGGTGGCGACAAACCCGCCTCTCCTGCTGAACCCGCCACCCAGAAGCACGAGAAGCGTGGTGCGAAGCCCGCCGCCCTGAACCTGGCACCCCTGAACACCAAGCCGATCGAACCCCCTCAGCCCAGCGCTGCTCTGCAGTCTCTCAAGTCGGCGCGCTTCCTGAAGGTCATCGAGCAGGACATTTATCCCGCTGGCATCAAGTCTCCCAACCCTGCTCTGAACGTGGCTGTCGCCAAGAAGGGAAAGACCTTCAAGTACGATGCCAACTTCTTGCTGCAGTTCCAGAAAGTCTTCACCGAGCAGCCTTCCCTCGAGTTCCACCAGCAGGTCAAATCTCTCATTGGCGACGGTGAACGGGGTACTCCCAAGACTGGCTCGAACCCCCGTGATCGCGGCTCTCATCGCGGCAATGCTGGTGGCTTCCCCCCGATCGGCGCTTTCATCGCACCCAGCCGAACACTCCCCCCTGGCACTACTTCAGAAATTCGCTTTGCCAACAGCGCCCGGGGCCAGCCCGGTGGCATTGCTAACTTCCAGCGCCCTGGCGGTCCATTCCCTTCATCGGCCTCGATGACGGGACGTAGCGGCTCTCAGAACCTACCCGGCTCTCCTCGTATGGGCAGCACCCGCGGTCGCAACAGCCGACCCAGAGGTGGTGGTTCCGATGCCAAGGAGGCTCAGGCTGCTAAGACCATGCCTCTGACTGCTGGCCAGGAGCTGAAGCCTATTGCCGTCACCGCCAACGGCTGGAAGCCGACGAGTGTGGGCAGCAAGCCCGGTCAGGCCCCAGGCGCCGCCGCCACTGGTTATCTCGACCCTGAGATGGTTCAGCGCAAGGTTAAGGCTGCACTCAACAAGATGACTCCTGAGAAGTTCGACAAGATTGCCGACCAAATCTTGGTCATTGCTTCCCAGTCTAAGGACGAATCTGATGGACGAACTCTCCGACAAGTCATCCAGCTCACCTTTGAGAAGGCCACCGACGAGGCTCACTGGGCCTCCATGTATGCCAAATTCTGCAAGCGTATGCTGGAGACCATGAGCCCCGACGTCCGTGACGAGCGCATCAAGGACAAGAACGGCAACATCGTCAGCGGTGGCAACTTGTTCCGCAAGTACCTCCTCAACAGATGCCAAGAAGAGTTCGAGCGAGGCTGGACCATTAACCTGCCCGAGCCTACGGAGTCCGAGCAGCAGGATGCCAAGAAGGCTGGCGAGGCTGTGCTCATGTCGGACGAGTACTACGCTGCCGCTGCTGCCAAGCGACGTGGTCTTGGTCTCGTCCAGTTCATTGGTGAGCTCTACAAGCTCGGCATGCTTACTGAGCGAATCATGCATGAATGTGTGCACAAGCTCGTCGACTATAAGGGGGTGCCTGATGAGGCTGAGATTGAGTCGCTCAGCAAGCTGCTCCGGACCATTGGTGCCAACCTCGACGCGACCGAGAAGGGTCGCCCCATGATGGATGCCTACTTCCAGCGCATCCAGACCATGGTTGACCTGCCTGAGCTGCCCAGCCGCTTGAAGTTCATGCTCATGGACGTTATCGATCTTCGCAGGGCCAATTGGGTCTCCAAGGAGACCAACAAGGGCCCCAAGACTCTGGATGAGGTCCGAGCTGAGGTATGTTTTGATTCTATCGAACTAAGTGCAAGCACAGTATGGCTAATCCAGTATAGGCTGAGGCTGCTCAAACTGCCAAGGCACAAGAAGCCGCCCGCGGCAACCAGCGTGGTGGCGGACGCCCTCCTGTTGGACGAGGCGACGCCCGCAACTTCTCCTCTGGCTACGGAAGTCAGACCAGCAACCAGGTTGGTATGGACGACCTGCGTCGGTTGAAGGGTTCCGCCAACCGGACCTTGAGCGGAAACGTCACTCTGGGCCCTGCCTCGATGCTTTCTTCCCGCAGCAACAGCGGAAGACGCCTGGGCCCCGGTGGTTACCTAGGCCGTCCCGGCGAGGATTCTGGCGCCTCCTCGCGGACTGGCACTCCTCCCACTCGGGAGAATACTTCACACTCTAATGCTTTTAGGTAAGTCTCCAGCCCGAGGTTGATTCTGGGATGTTTTCTTGCTAACACATCGTCGCAGCCTCCTTGCAAACATGGATAATGACCATCCGGCCTCGCCCCCGTCTACTTCTGTCTCACCCGCGATGTCGAAGGCTGTCCCTGCTGACAGCGACAAGAAAGAGAGCGAGTAAAAGTATTCTTCTTCCTTCGGTGTCTTGCATTTCGGGCAGAATAGACTAGGCGGGGCTGTGTTTTCTTGCATTTACAGGCTTTTTTCATCAGACGTGTCCTAAAAGTTGCGCACACATTTTTCTGAACCCATGATACCTTTGCCCATAGACAGACGGACATGCCTCTCACCGTGAGAGGAAAGCACTTTTCGGACTAGGGATTTTCTTTTCATCATTGTGTTCATTACCACCTACTTTCTGACCCCTTCCTGAGCATGCCCCGAGTGTGTTACGGTTGCTTAATGTTGAGGAGGATTTCGGGTTACGGGGGGCTTTAGGTGGTTTATGGTTGATTGATGTTTGCCAGCATTGCACTGGTTTCTAAGGGGTAGGCTCACGGAAGAGGGTATTGACGGCGAGAAACGTCACACGTCACGTCCACGTTCGCTACGCCGTGCCCATCACACACACACGTCAAGGGGTGGGCGCACGCGGCTGAGGTGGTGTTTTACGGATTTGAGGTTGAAAATTTTCGGAGCGAGATGGCAGAACGGGCCGATTTAACCGGGATGGACTTTGCCATGGTGGCTGCTGCCTCTTGCGATCTCCCGCGCGACAGCCTCTGGCCATGCAACCCCTTCGCTGGCTTTAGATGTTGCCTCGACGATCAGGTCCGAGGGCGCAGAGCAGGAACAACAAAGGAGGAAGACCATGATTTGATGATGACGGATGGGGCCTTTTTGTTGCGCCTCATGGGCATATGCGTTTGTACCAAGGGGGGAGGACAGAACCGGTCGCCACCGGTTCTTTCTCTTGGTGTCGAATGTGTAGAGGCGTTGGGCCTGGTCGAGCTTTGATGGAACGGGTCTTTTACGATGCTTTGCTGTATATCATCTAATTTCGAAGGGAGCATGAGCCAGTGGCAGAAAATTCACATATCTGTTCAAATTCTATGCATGATGTTTCCTGTGATTGATCACGAGATGTATATGAAACATTCATACTCCGTACAAGGTGGCTGAATATCAAGGTCTTCATGGTCATGGCGCCCTGGACTCTTGCTGTAGTGCTATGGATTATCTGGACACATGCACTCTGCTCAATACTTGGAGTGTCGGATTCAAATAAACTCGGTAGCTACCTCAAATAGACTTATATAGATAGATGCACATTCGTTAAGCATCCCGACTCCTGAAACGCCACCCACTCTCGCTATAAAGCCTGCCTCAAGTCGTTCATTACCCCCGTCGCGTATAAGCTCAAACAGTCCCAATGCTACACTTATAACCCTTGTGTTCAAAGACTCCGTAGACTCCGTGGACTCTTATTGCCAATTGCCGTCCCTCGCCGCCCCATTCACACACGTTAATGTCCTTGCTAATCCCCTTCATACCGCCGCCGGCTTAAAGCCTAGCTTGGTGAAGAGTGTGTCCATGGCCACCCACTGCCGGCCACACTTGTCGAGATACTTATCCAAGACGCCCTTGATTGTGCCGAAGCGCACGCGGTTGTGCTCAGCTTGGGCGAGGATGTTCTCGCGGTCCTGCCGGGTCACGTCGGCAGCCGTGGCTTTGGCTTTGGCCTTGTCCACGTCCCAGAGACTGGCAAAGTAGAGGAGCTGGTTGTAGATGGCCTTCTCAGTGTACTCGTACCGCATGCGTCCGAGGCAGTCCCGCGCGAGGCCTTTGGACCCCAGACAACGGGTGCCATACACGCTCATCTGGCGAGTTCGGTTGCCGCATTGAGAGTCGTCGCAGACCAGCCAACCCTCGTAGTAGCGGCTGGTCTGGGTGCGAATGGCGTGCTCCACCTGAGCTACGATGGACAGCGTCGAGATGGTGGCTCCACAGGCGCCGCAGAGGACGCCGGATGCAGAAACGCGGTCAGGGGCGGCGGCGATGCCTTCGAACGTAGAGCTGGCCTTGCACTTGCGGCACCGCAGGGAGAGACGGGTGCAGTCACCGAAGCGGACCTCATCGGGGATCTGGGAGTCGAGGGGATGAATCTCTAGGTCGTTGCTCGAGCTGTTCTGCTGGGTCTGGAACGAGCTGTAGCGCTTGATATCCAGCCCAAGCTGCTCGGCCAGCTGCGAAGTGGAGGTCCCGACAATGTTGGCGCAGAGACGCTCGACAGGCGGGAAGATTTGCTTGCCGATATACCATTCCACGTCAGGAAGCAAGGTGGAGTCTGCTTTCAGGTCGGCGGGAGTATAGGCCCGCTTCGGAGCAGGGTCGGAGCTCTTGCTATCGCCCGTGATGATGTAGGAGATGACATCGCCCTTGCGGACCGTCTTGCCCTTGGCCAGCTCCCGGAGCGCGACTTGAACCTGGGGCATGGAGTCGGCGTTGGGATACTCCTGGGGCGCCTTGCCAAGCTGTGTATAGATGATGTACTTGGAGACTGGAATTGTCTGCTCGCGCATCTTTCCGGCAATCTCTCGCAAATACTCATGAATGCGAGCTATCGAGACCTCGGTCTCGTCTCCAGAGAGAATCTCATCCAGCAGGTGCTTGGAAATCTCCTTGGAAAGGGCGCAGTATTCTCGGCGCTTCATGTCGAGACCCTTGACCTCCATCTTCTCGATGAACTTGCCGTCCTTTTCCACAAGATTGATGGCGGCGTACTTTTTCTTCGCTTGCAGGAGAATGCGCCGGAAGACATTGTCGATATCAATCTCCAGCAGCTTGTACTGGTCGTTGACGGCTTTCTTGAAATCGTTGCCGACCCTGAAGGCATCAGCAACGTTGTCGACGTTCGCGTTGATCATGACGGAATCAGTGTCTCCGTAGATGACCTGTAGCGATTTGCTCTCGGCGAGCTCCTTGGTGCTGCGGAGAATCTCTCTTCCCTTGAAGGTCGTCAAGACTGCCAGGGGTCGAGCATAGAAGCGAGACTTGGTGTAGCCCAGACATCCGTACATCGAGTTGGCAGTCAGCTTCAACGCAAGTTGCTTGATGTCCCACGTAGCCAGTTGCTCGGGCGTGGCCTTCTTGTCTTTCATGAGACTCTTGACCTGTCGGCGACGGCTGACAAGAGTAGCAATGAGTCTAGGAAGGATGCCCTGGTCCTCGTTGGTTGGGACTTCAGGAACTGCGTCATCATCCTCAGCCTACGTGGTTGATTAGTACGGAACGCTTAAAAACGTATGGGCGAGACGACGTACCGAAGCTGTTCTGTCCACGGTTGTGAAACAGATGTTGAACTCTTGGATGATGGACGGGTACAATGAGTTAAAGTCCATGACAAGCACAAACTTGTCGTACAGACCTTTCTCGGGTTCAAAGACGAGGCCGCCCTTGTATTTGTCCTTCTTCTTTCCGTCGGCTGCCTCCTCCTCACGTTGCTCCTCCTCGGCACGCTGGCGGCCCCGGAAGGTCTGCTTGTCCGGGCAAATGTACTTGTTACGATAGAATTCGTGGAGCAGAATGTACTCGTTTCGTTCTGCTCGGGTTCCAGTGAGCGTTCGGGCCCACGAGTTGCCGGCCAGGTTGGTGAGAACCTTGGTTAGGGGTAACATCTGAACGCTTAGCGCCAGAGCGGCAATGTAGTGGGTGTCGGCCTCCATGTGCGTGATGTAGTCCATGAGGCCTTGCTTCTCTCTGGCCCAGCTGTTGAGGGCTACTTCATTATCAAACTCACGGCGCCGGTTGTCTCCTGAAAGATACAAACTGCACATTTCGGTCAAGCTCCAAGACTGGCACTTGAACATGACCGACTTCCCGGCGTCGTTGGCAAGATCACAAAGAAGGCGACCGGCAAGGATCTGGCGTTCTGCAAAGACGTTACCACCAGCCTTGCCGATGGAAGCCGGCCATGCAGTCCTGCGGAACCTGCCTAGTCGAGACCATTGATGAACCTTCTTATCATGCAAGCGGTTGAGGAGAACACTGTAATCGACGCCCTCCAGCTGGTGGCCGAGGATAACATCAGGATCCGCAACGTCAACCTGGGCCAGGAAAAAGCTCAGGATATCGGATTCTTGCTTTCTCAGGACGATTAGACCCCGGTTTCTCTTCTTGGCGAGCTGATCGAAGCCCAAGGGAAAGCCTTGGCCGTGAGGGCGGATCACCGTAAAAGTGCGGCAAGGAAGCTTTTCTGCGGGAGTGGTGTCACTCAGTGACACTTTTTCGTATATCCTGGCACTGATGGCTAAGACCTCTTGCTTGTTCTCCTTTGCGTTGAACGCGGTCCTTAGAGAGACGCTCATGAGGGTCAGGGGAGGTGCATCGAGGTTGTCGGACTCGCTCAATACGGAGATCATGTTGGGATGTTCCGCCAATACCTCAAGCTTGCAGTGGGAGGCGTTCTTGATGCTGCCAAAATCAGCATCTTCGATCTTGAGCCAGCACGGCCCCATGATGTTCTTCCAGAGAACAAACTGCTCGAAGAGAGCAGTGTTGCTGCCAAAGACGTGCGAGTACGTTTCGCCAGGTTTTGCATCAACCTGCGGCTCTGAAATTGCGGTCAGAGAGTCTGTCTAACATGAGGTAGTATGACCTGCGTGGGTACTCACTATTGTAAGGGTAGAGAAGCTTCATGTACTGGGCCTCCTTGGGGACGCCAGGGAGCTCAAAAGCATACTTTCGGGTGCAGGCCTTGATCTTGTGCATGCCCACGTTCATTTTGGTCATGATGTCGTCAACTTCGTCATACACATTCATCATCTCGACCTCTTCAGCCGTCTCCTCTCCATCTCGCACTCGATACTGCCGTGGCAGGAAGTAGAGCTTTCTTAGGATGTTGTCCACCTTAATGAAACAGCTGACATAGGACCTTGTTTTCTTGTTGAGTACTTTGCCGAAGAGACAAAGGCTGCCGTTGACTTCGGTGTAGTCGGTCCAGAAGAAATTGAGACTGCCATCTTCCTCAACAGCGTCCTTGTGGTCGATTTTGCCGATCCCCTTGGTTTCAGCTGAGCTCGACACCACGTTGAGCCGCTCGGTGAGCGCGTTCCACGAAGTCGAGTCGACTGAAGTATCTCCGGCTGCCTTGACCGGGGATGAGGTAGCAGGTGATGGGTAAGGTTCTGACTTGAGGATCTTCTTGACTGGCCTCGAGCTCGTCAAGTTAACGCTAGTTGTGGCAATGGCGCCAGCATGGGCAACCTCCATCATGTCCTCGTCTTCATCGTCCTTGGGCTCCTGCTTAATCTGGGCCTTTCTCTGGGCGACTTTGGCGGCGGGGGAAGAGGGTGCCGGGTCGCTCATGGGGATATCAGCGGTTTCGAGGAGATCATCATCAATGGGAGGAACGAAGCCGTCATCATGATCCACAACCGGGGGCGGGGGGGACGGGAGTCGAGTGTCGAGGAGCTTCTTTTTCTTGGACAAGGGCTCGGGAGCGGGTGATAGAGCTCTCGCCTTGCGTCGATCGCCAGATCTTTCGATTCTTGAGATGCGTGGGGCAGGGGTCGGAATGTTGTTGTCGACCTCGCCGAGCAAGCCAGCAAGGAAATCGTCGTCGGCCTTTGTCTTGATAACCTAGAGAGGTTTCGTCAATGATATGACGGATATGAGAGTAACGTTTGCCTACCTTGGGCTTGGGTTGTGCCCTGCCAGCGCCCTTGGTGAAGTATTCGCTGATGTCTCTGTCGTTGGCGTCTCGTTTTGCTTGCTCCTCTTGACGGCTCTTTTTGGCTATGTCTCTTGTAAGAAAGCTAGGATGTCCTGGGCAGGGGCAATGAGTAAACCAACCAGCTTTGCTAGGTCGACCGCGAACCGCCGCTTCGTCTTCGCTTTCCGAGTCGTAGGCTTGTACTCGATCCCACTCCTCACGGCCGTCGTCTGCGTACCCCTCGCCGTTGTCGTCGACAACAAAGTCGTCCTCATTCAACCGGCCACGAACGATCTCCTTGTATCCGGCCTCGTCAACCTCGTCGTAGAGATTGGAAACTTCGTCAACCTGATAATTGTCGAAAGCCTTCTTGCCAGACTGGCGAAGCGCTCGAAGCTCGGCGAGCTTGGCCCTGTGAGACATGGCGAGTGTGAATCTTAGGCCGATGGCATATCAAGAAGAGAATTGAAGGGCGACAGGATTTCGATGCTGTTGGATCGACGTTTATTAGTAGTCGTTATGAATTGGAGAAAAGGCTGTATCAACGGTAATGGCGAGATGGCGATGTGAAGTGGAGGGTGCAGGGACTTGATTCCCTGGTAACGGTCATTAGAAAAGTGGCCGGTGGACGCGTCAAGTCGCGTCCTCAGAGTCGCGTTGCTCGTGTCAAGGGTGGGCCTGCCCGTAAAGTGCTTTCCGAGGCGAGTGTCCAATGGGCGCTTGAGTCAGGTGTGGCGGTGCTCAGAAGTACCTTGCACAAACACCCTGTGCATAAAACGGCCATTCAACTTCAGGCAAGCACAGTCAAGTGTTAGTACCATCGGCTACGACCGTGCTGGGCAGGGCATACAAGTTCTCCTGTCTTTTCAAGCGAGGCAGGATGGTGCCTAGACTGCAACGATTATGACCAGATTCCACCTGCCTCGCTCTTTCTGACCCACTCGAATAGGTTATCTATCAATAACAAGAAACACTTTCGATTTCAGGAAGTCTCATCGTTCTGAACTTCTCTCTGTTAGCCAACCTCGACTTTGGTTTGAGAATATCATCAAGCATCAAGCATTCACCCCAGAAGCATCAATACTGACTCGGCACACGTACATCATGCCTGGCAGCATCTTCAGCACTCTACGCGCAGGCACCGACAACAATCGGTCCTGGTCTCGGTCCAAGTCAAACGGCTAGCGGCTGTCCAGACACCGCCGTCAAGCTCAGGTTACCAGTAACGAGGATTCAGGCCATGAAAACGGTTCGGTGACATGTAATCCGAGATCGAGCTCCGACTCGTCGGTATCTTCTCATCGCCCAAGATGGTTCGCCTCTAAACGGCGGAAGACGACTTCTTCCTTCACAACCTGGACCACGACACTGCCAATCTCGGCTGGGTGCCGTGAATCCTCCAATCCAGCACTGCAGGCACTGTATTCAGGTCAGTAGAGCCTCTTGGACTCCTTCAACCCTTTCTGAAGCCTAAGTGGCGACAGCCGAGTCGCGATCTACTGGGCTCCATCCTCGCACAAGTCTGAGTGACGCCTTTCAGCATGTCCGAGCGAGATGGAACCGCGAGAAGAGCTCCGACAGCGATACCACCTTATACCCAGCAGACTCAATTGCCAACGATGGCGAGTCGCCTGAGACGACGGAGAACATGTTCCTGGAGCCTTTTGTGCCGATCGTAGAAAAGGACCCACCTCAGCTTGATGTCCTATCTGACCTGTCCCGTTGTAGCCTGGAGCGGTCGTCGACCCTTCGAGCCTGTATCGAAAGAGCTGGTGGTGATATCAGCGTCGGTTTTGGTTCTGTCCGGTCTCTACCGGAGATTAAGGCCTGCCACCGTCAGCCTGGTCGCAAACTGGCGTCTACAGTCAACCACAACGTCACGCCAATACCCACGGCGACTTCTCAACAGCGACGGCGGGCTGTAGTTGAGACCTCTTCTGCTGGATTCCACGAGCATTCTTCTTCGCAAAATGCTGAAGCAGGATCCTGTTCAGCCTGTGGATCTCAACGCTGTTGCCGCCGAAAGTCTGAAGAGGGCCTTCCAGCGCAGTGGAATAACCTGATCCTGGATGGATGTCTACCCCTGAGAAACCCTGTGGAGCAAGAACCGCTTGATATGTGCATAGATTTTGTTTCTACGTCATCGTCAAGCTCCATCACTACCGTCGAACTCCCACAGGGCGTCATGTCAGACCGCCCAGACGACGTGGAGGTTCCTACGCCTGAAGTCGAGTCTCAACCTATGTCCTCAATCAAGAAGCAATCCTTCTCTGCGGATGAGGGTTGGTCCGTGGAAGTCCATTCGATCTTTGCCTCTCGACGGCGGCTTATCGAGCGCAACGATAGTGAGACCAGCCTTAGCACTTGTTCTAGCACTGCCACGACACTGTTCCGGGACCCAATACCTCTTCCCAGGTCAGGCGCGTCAAATTTGACGAACACGATCAGGAGATGAGAGATCAGTTCAAGCTCCACACTTGAGTGGTCGGTGTGGGTTACAACGAGAGACAAGCTTTCACTGCACTGGGACGACGGAAGGATGTACGGACGAGACACAACGGGTGTTTTGGGCGGAGCAGGGCCATCACGGTCGTTTATGAGAGTTGGTCTAACCGAGGGCGCATAAGGCAAATAGGAATATGATGGTTCCAACAAGGATAGACATGTGAGCGAACGAGTGAAGGTGGAAAGTGAGGTCAATGAACTTTCAAGTCGAGGATTATACTCGAGAAATATGCGTAGTCGCCCAGAACGCCGTATTCTCCTCCAGTTCTCCATGCTCTTGTTTACATATATGTTGTACAAACCGCTACACCCATATAATACTCACTCAATCCGCCACAATATGATTCTTAAATAACACACTTATCATGCAAAGGTGTACGCCACCATCAACCCTCACTCCTCACCACTGAATCACAGCACGTCGCTGGAGAGGGTCACGAGACACAGGGCGGCGTGCCTGGCGGGGGCCAGACCTGTGGTCTTCACGATACCGGTCCCGACCGCGCTGCTGGCGATCCTCCCTCGGCGCGGGTCTTGGCTTGCCTGCCTGCGTGGTGTCCCAGAAGAAGCCAGCATCGTCGTCTTCCTTGTACTCGGACATGTCCTCCTCGGCAGTGCCGCGACCCTTGGACCTGCGCAGATTGGGCTCGAGCTCCTCGCGGTTGGAGAAAAAGTTATGGATCTCGCGGTTGATGCGTCCGCCGATGGGGCGGATCTCCTTGAGGTCTGCCTCGGGGAGCATCTCTTGCTGGATGACCTTGTTGAAGGAACCATACATGATGCGAGCGAGGGCAATCACCTCGCGCTTGTCGTTGTACAGGATCTTCTCGTCCTTTTCTGTCTTAGCCTCGACCTCGTTGAAGAAGTGGTTCTGGAGCTTGAGGTACGGCTCCCACAGGCGGGCGAGAGCCTCGGTGATCTGGATGCCGTACTGCCGCTTGGCGCCCTCGACATCGCCCGCGTTGGCGCGGCTGCGGAGGTGGTAGTGGCTGACCTGGGACACGCGGAGGTATAGACGTAGGGTATGGGGGTCGGGCACTTTGAGGCGCTGCATCATGCTGTCGAGGGCGCGGTTGGCGTTCTTGATGGCGTTGAGGTTGATGTTGTCGCGAACGCACGCCTCCATGGCCATACGGTAGAAGCGAGGGTTGATGTACTCGTCGGGGATGATGGCGAGGATCTCGGAGGCGTAGGCGCTCGCCTTGGCGATTTTGAGCAGGCCCAGCAGGCGCATCCACGCGTCCATGTCAGGCACGATCTTGAACTCGCGAACCAAAAGGTTCCAGTACTTGATCCCGACGGTCGTCAACCTTGAAGATGCCAAGGTTGTGAGTACAAGAGCCAGGGTATTGCGGTCGGGAGACACATAGGACCCGCGACCGTCCTCCCGAGCCACCTGAGCAGGATTAGAGTATGCAGGACCTCGGTCTCCGGTCAGAGGTTTGTACTCCTTGGTCATGTTGGGGATATTCATGGTCTGCTCAAGCAGATCGAGAACCTCTCGCTTGTCGGCACGTTGAGGTGCCAACAACAGCAACCGACCCATAGCGCAGACCATCTCCTCGTCAATAACCAGGCGTCCCTTCCGCCACTTCGAAACGGCCTCTTCCCAAACAGCCTTTCCACGTCGGATGGCGTTTTCGAGACTGGCGTGCTGCTGCTCAATCGGCAAGTCTTTGATATCGGCTATCGCATTAAACCGCAGGGCGTTGATAATGGTGGCGTACGTGTAGGCCGTGGGAGATCGGGTCGAATCGTTGATGGTGTCGACAATGGCGAACATTGAGTCCAGGTCGCCTGCTCGGTTGCAGACATTGAGAACCGCATTGAGGTGAATCGAGTTTGGTTCGAGACGAGTGTCCTTCAGGAGCTTCTGGTAATGCTTCACGGCCTCTGATACGGCCAGCTTGGGGTGCTGTGACCTGGCGAATCCGCGGAACATGATGGTGTACGTCTGCAGATTGGGGAGCTGGGCACGCTTTTTCATCTGCGACAGAGTTAGCACACCTGTTCGCTCTGCGTTTCGGGGAGGGAAAGCCGCAATGCAATCGCACTCACGTCATTATACAGCTTGAGCGCCTTGCGGATCTGTTGCTTCTCCAACATATAATTGATCAAGTGATTCCAGGATACCACAACCTGATGACTCCTGCTAGCCGTCTGCGTCAAAAGCAAAGCCTCGTCAAATCGGTCTTTTGCCAGCGCCTGCTCGACATATTGTCCGATCTTCCAAGGGTCGTCCATGTACTCCAGCTGCTTCTTGACGGCTCGCTGCAGCTTCAGCTTTGCCTTCTTCTCAGTAACAGTTTCGTCTACCGGTTCGACATCGAGGCTAGTGGGTGCATCGTTTGGTGTTGTAGTAGCCGGCGCTGGCGAGGTCGTGGGTGTCGTCGCCAGTGCAGTGGTAGAGGCAAAGGCCTGCTGGGCATTTCGGAGAGGACGAGGCTGCAAAAGAACAACCGATTGAAGGGCGGGCCGCTGTGGAACGAGCTGCATCGCTCTGCGCAAACACGCGCCACGGGATAGAATGGTCTCTGCCATGGCGAAGGTCGTCGGCTGCTTGTTTGAGTGAAGAGATCAACTCTGGACCATCCCCGGACCTAAATTTTATCTTATCTTATCAGCAGCCCGCCACTCGAAGGAGAACCCTGCCAACAGCTGCCGGCGCTTAATGTCACGTTTCGCTTCAGCCGCGCGGGGGACTACGCGCCTTGACGCCCCTGTGGTGGAATTAATAGGCAGGTAGATACATAGTAATAACCTACATCATTAGCACTATGCCGGAATATATATCTCTAATCCTTAAAATTAATTCCAGTAAATTGGAATATAAATATTATATAAATTACCCTTTAAGTATTTCTCCTAAATAAATTGTAGCAATTTTTAACGACTTCCCTATATAGAGCACCCTTGTACGGAGTACTTCTTAGTGTTTCTTACCAACACCAGACTCTTAAAGCCACCCCCCACCCCCCTGCGTCACTAACCCATGCTTGCTTTCTCCAATGAGACACGCGCTCGCCGTCGCATACCCGCGTTTCTTTTCCTCCCAAAGATCGAGGTCAAGTTCTGGTTCTGGTTCTGGTTCCCAGAGGCAACGGCAAACCAGCTCCCCAAGCAGCATTTCTTCCCCTCTTCCTCACTTAGCTCGACCGCCGAGGTCTTGTCCCTTCCAACTCTTTCACTACTCTACCGTCGAGGCCACATCTTGACAACCATGTCCAAGGTCGCCACAGACTTCGAAAAGATTATCAATGACGGTAAGCGACTATCGACGACGATTCTCTCCCTTGCCTCGAATCTTCTGAATAACGGGTATTCTCCTTCCAGGTCGTGAGCGAAAGAAGAACGAGGCTCTCGCCGACCGCATCTTCTCCAAGAACCGTCGCCAGAGCGCCCCCTCGAAGCTCAGGGCCGCACCAGGCCCGTCACTAGCCAGCCGCGTCGGCGTCAAGAAGGTACACCAGCCTCGGCTCGCTCTCCCATTGCCTAGTCGCAAAGATGTTAAACCCATCCCGTAATCCAGCAGCGCAACTCCTCCGTCGGCATCCGATCAAACCCCGCTCCTCTGGGCAATGTCAACGGCGAATGGACCCATGACCTGCACAACTCGGTCAACGGAGATGACCGCGGCTCCCTGAGCTCCCGCATCACCGCCCCCGGCGCCCCCGGCAACAAGGTCAACCGTCGCACCGCCCGACTCTCTGCTGCGATTGAGCGCATGGACACGTCGGCCAGTGCGCCGCAGCAAGTCAATATAGTTAAGACGAAAAGTGCCCCGGCGGAGGACAAGAATCCCATGGGGATGACGATCCGCGGTCTCGCAGGACCCATTAGCATCATGGCACAGAACTTTGCACCAGGGACTACGGCCGCTGATATTGAGAGCGCCATGACGCCCGTGGGTGGTGAGATGCTGAGCTGCCGGATCGTCAAGACCAAGCCTATCATGATTGTCGAGATGAGCTTCGCTTCGCGCGAAGGTGGCGAGCGGGTTATTGAGACCTTCAACGACAAGACAGTGAGTTGCGTTCTGCCGGATTTTACTGACGACCCTTTGCCGACTCACACATCCTCCAGGCCGACGGCAGAATCATCAAGGTCTACCCCAAGATCGGCAGCTCCCAGGCCACCTCAACCTCCAAAGCCCCTATCAACGCCCCCAGCGGTCCTCGCGGCTCCCGCGGAGCCAAGGGAAACACCAATGGCAACATCGTTGACGGTTCAATGGGCTTCCCGGATCTAATGGACACGTCGACCTCGAACGGATCCTCGTCACGGACTGACCAGCTGTACAGCGATAGGCTTGTTGGCGGCAACCGCAGAGGTCGTGGTGGTCAAAGAGGTCGAGGCGGGAGGTGATGCATTCAACCTATAGTTCTCCTTTTCTTCCTTCAGTCTTCGGTCCATTGATCATTGAAGTTCCTTCGAGACCTTCTGGGTGTTTGTAGCATTAGAAAATCCGGATCTACTAAGAGAGCAGGAAATGTGGATATGGGTTTTGGGTTTTTCTTTGTTTAAGGGGGCTCGGCGCTTGGAGTGAGTCTCTTGTATGCGATGTGCCGGTGCGGCAGATTTTGCCACTGATGGGATGGATACCAACGTTGCAGTTGGAAACATGATTAGAAAAGAGAAAAGGCGACTCCGCGAATGACAAAGGAGCCGAGAGCAAGACAAAGGGGCAATTCATCATATTTTATATCTCGTCCCATCCTCCATGCCTCCGCCCCGAAAAAAAGAGAAGCTCCAGAAAGCACCCCGATACAACTACACGATGGGAATCACAACCCAAGAATCTTCCTTGTTATGCAAAGTGCATGTCGTCCTCGTACACCAAATCAAGACAGCTAACAATATCTAACACAGCCAGGCTACATCGCTCCATGGCGTGGGTCGACCTTCGAGGGTGCGCCTCGTCCGTCAGCGTTTCAACCATGCCAACCGATCAACCAAGCCAAGTCGTTCCTCTGGCAGAACCGATACCAGTCAATATAGCCACCACCCGGGGAGCATGCCCGTTGAATCAGCAGTTGTGTGATGGACACGCCCCCATTGCGTCAAAGTAAAGAAATCATGAACAAGTGCCTCCCCCTTTCCGGTGTGCAACATCCGTCCCAAACTATCCAAACCCCTTTGAGCCGAGCGCCGTGTCCGGTGCGCTTTTCGGGTATCGGATGTCGGATCCTCCTCGCTTGAGGCTGGTTGGATGCATCCTCGACATCGAAATGTCCTCCATTCGGAGCGATAGTTCGAAGCCCATGGCCTCTTCCCCTGAACGACTTCCTGCCGTATCGGGCTGGTATGGCGGCACGCAGAGGGTGATTCGACATGACGGGTTCTCACCTGTTCGATGCCCCTGAGCTGGAGGTGGGCGATGCTCCTAATGCATTAGAACCGCCATACCGGCCCTACCCAAATACCAACCGCGGAGCTTTGTAGGTTGTCTTGCCGTTGTGATCGAACGTCGACGGCGAATCTGGGCCTGGTGCCCGAATAGGGTCACAGGTTGGCACGGACATCTGGTCCATCGTTAGGCCAATTCAATGCCAGGTGTTCTGGTTGCCCATAAAACCTTCTTCTAGAGTGCGCTCCTCCAGGTTCCGGATGAAGTCTCTGTTGCCCCGGCCTCCTTGCTGCACACGGCTCCCTCTTCGTCCTGCTCCGGTTCGACCTGTATCGACGCCCGCGGCGCCCATGCCTTCGCCAGGTGGCGGGTAGTAGGCCGGACTGGGTTGCAGACGGATCGGTTGGCTGGGGTCAAGGTGGCTGGCTACTCGTTGAATGGCAGCAGGAATACCGCTCTGCTGCTGCTCCATAGTCGATGCGCGTTGTCGCGTTGGTCTCATGCCGCCTTGCTGATACATGTTGGGTTGGGGCATTTGCGCATACTGGCCCTGGGCCATTTGCTGAGGCGGTTGTGACATAACCATCTGACCATACTGACCAGGTTGTTGGCCATATGCCGAAGGCACGTTTCCGTGACTACCGCCGGGAGAGTAAATGGAGTTATTACCGTACATCTGCTGTTGCACATGTCCAGACTGCGGGTACTGACCAGCCGCCATGGACGCATATGCGCCTTGTTGGGCTGCGGAGTTGGCTTGCGCCTGTGCCGCCTGAGCGCGCTGCTTGCTAAGCGCTTCGGCTTGTTGTTGTTGCTGAGTTCCAGGAGCTGGCGATCTGTTGAGCGAGCTTGACTTGAGGTTCATGGGTGGAACAAAAGGACCGGTGAACTTTTGCTGTGTGATGAAAGGATGCAGTTTAGCTTGCTGCGGTGACCATCGCTCCAGGGGATTGATCGTAAGAAGACCACGGACAAAGTCGATGAAGGCGATGCGGTTGTTCATTTCTGTTTCCGTCAGTAAAAGACACAATTGGCATATGCGTGCAATTCGAACATACCTCTGTCAACCTCGCTCTGTTTCATATTCTTCCGCGGCATGGGGTAGGACTTGATGATCTCAGGCAGGGTGTTGGCCTGGAAGTACTTCTTGCTAGGTTGTTCCTTGGTGCCGCGTTCACGAGCGTACTGCTCCATGCTCTTCAGGTGATAGGTCCGTCGTCCAAACTCGTCTTGCCTCTTCTCGAAGAAATCACCAGCCTGTTTGCCCATTTCGATCATCCAATTGGGTGGGTTGCCGAGCATTTCCACGATTCGCGACACCTGGTTGTACTCCGATGATCCTGGGAACAGGGGAAGCCCCAGGAAGAGCTCCACCACAATACAGCCTAAAGACCACATGTCGATAGCTGAGGAGTAGGGAAGGCCGAGCAGGACTTCAGGGGACCGGTAGAATCGGGATTGGATGTAGGTGTAGACGGTTTGTCGCTCGTCGCAAGCTGAGCCGAAATCGATAATCTTGATGATCGGGCTCTCGAGGTTCTTGAGCAGGATATTTTCAGGTTTCAAGTCGCAGTGAATCAAGCGAGCCTTGTTGAGGAGTGCGAGGCCATTGAGAAGCTGCTGGGCGAAAACACGGACCAGGGTGGTACTGAGTCCTCGGAACTGATTCTGCTTGATAAGCTCGTAAAGGTTGACGCTCAGAAGCTCAAATACGAGGCAAAGGTGCTGGCGATGAATAAAGGTGTCCTTTAGGCGCAGGAGATGGTGGTCATCGTTCTTGTCAAGTTTCGTGTTTAGCTAGTTGCAGCGGTCAGTTCTTGCCAACGGTACAGATGATCGGGATGCAAATCGCGTACCAAGTCGAGTACCGACACCTCCATCATGCTCTGGTTGAAGTAGGCAGTCCGGTTCTTGATAACTTTGACAGCCACCACTTCCTGAGTTTTCAGGTTTTGACACTTGACAACCTGGCCGAACGTGCCCTGTCCCAGGACATCCAGGATGAGGTACCGGTTCCTAAAAAGTGTCAGCGACGCAGACTCCGCAGTCGTAGGGCAGTCTATCACGTACTTGTGGCCTGCCTCCTCGGAGCCAAGAATATCGTTGACATAGAGGATGTAATCGCTGTCCTCGTTGTCGTAGCCATCGTTCTTGACACCCTTGCTAGGCTTGGTCAAGACTCTGCGGGGATTACGCGACGATTCGTATTTGAAGCTTGGGTTGCAAATGCGATAGGTGGCAGGCAAATGTACGGTTAGAGCCTGGAGGGGCTGCGCAGAGGTGTAAGCATGGTACCGCACGGGCGAACGGGAAGAATGCAAAACTTACGCTGATGAAGCCACCCTCCGGGTTGGCGCGACGGAACGCAGGCTGGGTATTGACCTTGGGCCTCAAATCAGAGGGCGCCCTCAGCTTCTTAAACTCGGGCACAGGACCCCTGGCGACAGCCTGGGGAACAGGCCGTCGGGGAGACTTGGGATCGAGGTTGAAAGCGCCATCAATGTTAGCTACGACGGACGATGGGTAGCCCTCCTGGCCGCCAGCAGACGCGTACGGGTTGATGGGCGGTAGCTGCTGGCCTTGCTGGTGCTGCCGACCGCCGGGGAAGTAGGGAGACTGAGAGTAGTCGGGCTGGCGCGTGGGCGACTGTCGCTGTGAGGTCGGGCTGGCGAACTGGCTGTTGGAAGCCGACTTGGGGGCGTAGGGCGAGGTGGGGGAGAGTGTCTCCATGGGGGAGTATCGCTGGGTGGCAGACGAGGGCTCTTGAGGGGAGTGGAGGTTGACGGGGCGGCCACCCGACAGATGAGATTGGTGATGGGGCCTCATGGGATACTTAATACCAGCATGGGCGTCGTGGGCATCGTGCATGGCGACGTCGCCGTTGCCGTCGCGCATCTGAGGAGGAGCAATGGGAGAGGCGGCGGGATTACCAACGGGAGCAGAAGCGGGCGGAGCAGCAGCGCCAGGATGGACGGGAGCGCCGCCGTGGAACTGGTCGTATTTGTATCCGCCAGGCGGCGGAGGCTGGGCCGTGTAGTCTCGAGGCACCTGGGAGTTTCCGTTGTGTCGTCTCGAGGAGCCAGGGGAGGTCGCAGCGGGATATGACTGCCACTGGGGATCCATAGCGCTGGCGGCAGGCGGCTGGCGGCTGCAGAAGCTGGGGCGAGCAGCTGGACCTGGAGCGACAGCGTCAGGGTGGTCGCCGCAGAGGTCGAGGTGGTCGAGGTGGTCAGGAGCGGCGGTGTCGCTGTCGCTGTCGTCGGCGCCAGTGGAGATGGGGAATGCGTGGTTATCGGCTTGGGCGGTGGTGTTGGCGTCGAGAGGGACCGCGGAGAGACGGCGAGAGAAGAAGAGAAGTGAGAAAATGAGAGCAAGAGGAGAGGTTGGCCGGACTCGCTAGCTAGCTACCCAGACAGAGACAGATGGTTGGCTGATTGGGTCAGGGTGCAATGCAGTCGCCAAGTTGGAGTTGGAGTTGGTTTTCTGCTGGTCCCCGTCGCGTACAGCGTGCTAACAGGTACAACAGCACAAACAACACAGCGCAACAAGCCGTACGGATGGGGGGGGGGGGGGGGGGGGGGGGGGGGGGGGGGGGGGGGGGGGGGGGGGGGGGGGGGGGGGGGGGGGGGGGGGGGGGGGGGGGGGGGGGGGGGGGGGGGGGGGGGGGGGGGAACGCGGCCGACGGAATTGGATTGGGCAGTCAGTGGAGGCGGCCCAAGGCCGGGGGGGTGGGTATGGAAGAGGAGCGAAGAGGGAGCGCGTGCGTCGGTCAATCAGTGTACGAGCCGGAGCAGAGGAAACAAGTAAGGAAGGAAACGAGAATGAGGGGAAAAAAGGTATGCGAAGATAGGCCGTGGGTTCTTGTAAGGAGCAAGAAGAAGACAAAAAAAAGCTAATAAGCACATGTACTCATGGTGAGAGCTGGATGTGAGAATGCGAGGGTGCGAGGTCAGGACTTTTCGGCGTCGTGCGGCGAGTCCGGGGAGACACAAGAGATGGGATATGTCCCTCCTAAAGGGCAGGCCCAAGGTTGACTGTCTCCAGATGAGACGAGACCAGGCGAGGGAAGGCAGCTACAACTTTGGTCTTGCTAGAAGAGAGGGTACCAGTGAGTCTGAGATCATGGATCGTGAGAGGGATGAGGAGGTAAAAAAGGTAAAATGCCCAAGGCTGGAGCGGGAAAAAAAGCCACTGATTGCAAGTAGAGAACCAAGCGACTCTCTCGGGGCGCGGATAATCACACACACTCAACGTTGCCGTCTGTCAAAAATGCCGAAATCATGAATTGCATTAGGTTCTCTCTCACTCCGTCGACGTTGCCCTATGGCACAGTAGGTAGGTAGCTTGGTTGACATGGATCCCATCCATGCCGGGTGTTGCTGTGACACGCGCTACCCTTACGCAATTGCTCGAAACATCTCTGCAAAAAAACAAGGCAATTAGCAATAATATCCAGGCCGACTTCTCCCAGAGTCCTACGCCTACGTCGGCTTGCCCAACCCAACGTCCTTGGTGGCCCAGGCTCAGCTGGACTCGATGGAAGCTCTCGGCCAGGTACCCGGACGCTTTTGGAGGGCGCTTGGACTTTGGCTTGGCGCCGGACGACCCTGACTCTTGTTGACCCTCTCTTCAAGTTCCAGTTCCAGCCCAAGGCCCAACCGCCGAAAAGCCGCGCCCCTCTCCCCAGCCTCGGAGAGCCGACAATGGCAAGGTGACTTTCGCTGGAGATTTTGAGGTGCTGCGGTTCGCTGTCCCACAAGCCAAGGCGGATGATCCCTTCCATGTGTCACGAATCAGCGCGTTTCTGGGGGTTTCCAAGCTTGACGCCGTTCGCGATGCTGGCCGGTTTCCTCCCCTCCTACAGCAGGTGCTTGCTTGCGTGGTAAATGCGCTTGACCGACATCGTGGCAAACCGATCTTCATACTTATCTGCTGGCAAAGCTGTTGGCAAATGGGGATGCGGTTTCAGATGGGAGAGGCATTTACTCATCCATGGCAGGTCTGGCGTTCGTAGCAATAGCCAAGCTCTGGGCTCGCAAATAAGTCTCCATTCAGGGAGCCATTACGGCATCCGAATAGGTGGATGCATATGTCCCATGGAAGGCCAACAAAGGGTTCGGTACAAATAATCATCTCGCAGCAAGCACTTCTCTCACATATATTGAACGCTCACTCTCGGCTGTCTCGCCTTTTGCCCTCAAACATCATGTTGCAATGACGTCCCCCAAAGCAGGGAGAAATCAAGTTTCACATTCCAAAACAGGCCCCCGCAAAACCTCATGGCGCTTTACTAGGTTACTTTATGCCCAGGCTGCCCGAGGTCCCAGAAAGCAGCCGATAAATCGTCCCAACGCCGTTTCATAAGCCCGCCATCTCCCGCCCAACGTACGTGGCTCTCGTGTCCTTGCTGAAGCCCATCGTACTCCAGTTTTTCTTCAACGAACCAAACAAGTGTCTTTTCTGCCGCATTTTCCATGCCACGAAGATATTTCTCCGACGGCGAACCTGTGGAAACCCCCATTCCAAAGATACCCAGGCAGCATCAATGGTGTCTTTTTGCTACCATGATAGAGGATCACGTGTTTGATCATCCCTCTGCAGCTACCTCAATGTCGGTAAAAGGAGTATCAATATTGCGACTGGTGATTAAGTATAGACTCGTATGCCAGCAGAATATCAGATATATCTTTGACTGAGTCTTTCTTTCCTCCATTTCGTTTATTGCTGCTATTTTCTTATTGAGGCAATCCCTAAACTGAGTGGTCACCCAGTCTCTCATGAACCTTCTCACCCTTTTGCACCCGAACAGCCAGAAGCCCCTTTTTAACGCGCTTTAGAATGTCCATGCAAAATAATCCTCATAAATTGACATTCATTCGTCTCTCATTTTTATCTTGCGTTGCCGTCTCTTCCAACCCAGTCTCAAGACTCCGTGCCTGCAGAGTGATGTTCATCACACCTCTTGCTCTTCTCTCCCGCTTGTTCCTCGCCACTCATCATCAATTTTACAAGGTTTGCCTTCATCTTCCCGTCATACCTTGTCCATAGAAAAGTGAAACCCAGAAGGAGAGAAGAAAAAATCCGTTTTAAAAAAAAAAAAAAAAAAAAAGGTCGCCACTAGATACACAGATAAAGATCCATGGAATGGAATTGCCGCCCCCCCGCCAGCCACTGAATTATCAGACGCTCCATGACACACAAGATTGGGCGGAACATTCATAACCTCGTCAGATAGGGAAAAACTGAAATGCCAGACTAGTAGCCCCTGACCCAAATGCCGCAAAGCTAAGGTGAAACGTTGGTGGTATCCTAGGATTAGCGCTCGTACAGAAGAAGAGAGAGGTAGAAACATATGGCGCATCCAGCTTTTTTCGACGAAATAGAAGAGAAGTAGGAAATGCATACAGTATGATTGTAAGCAAGAGAGAAATAAGAAGAAAATGCCATCCTTTTCCCCAGGAACTGGGAGGGGATATCACAGGATTCCTGTACTTGTAATAGAGCTGCGAAGTACTGAGAGTGACGTAACAAGAGCAAAGCAAGCGCGAGAGGAGAATCCACATGAAAATGGGAGAAAGGAAACAAGAAAAAACAGACAAAGGGGGAATTGCCCAGAATGTGGATATCTCAAATGGCAAACATGTCGATGCATCATCCCCGGTCATCATATTCGTCCAGCCTTTGGTTTCTTGCCTTGCCCGGTTTTGTTGCTGCCTCCTAGGCCTGATAACCGCCAAATCCATTGTTAAAGTTTTGACCTGGGCGAGGCTGAGCCCACTCGGCGTTGGGCGGCTGCTGACCTCGTCCATAACCCCCAGCGCTCTGGGGGCCAGCGTAGCCCATCGGCGATCCCCCGTAGCCCGCCGGTGAACCTGTCTGGGGGCCGGCGTAGTTACCAGGCTGTCCGCCGTATTGAGCTTCGCCACCATTGTCAGTTACTAGGTCTCCGATGCTCAAACTACACACTCACCACCGTACTGGGGGTAATAGGTAGGCGTACCCGGGTATCCAGGAGCCTGGGCACTCTGGGGGCTGTATGGTTGAGCAGGGTCAAATCCTCCTTGAGAGTTGGGTGTCTTGTCCTTGCCCCACTATAAGCCTCGTCAGTAATCCATCTCGCACCAAGATGTAGAGGTAGGGCATACACTGCACTTAAGAGGTCGACCATTTACGTTGTACCCGTTCATTTGGCAGATTGCCATGGCCGCATTCTCGTGTGTGTCCATCTTGATAAAGGCAAAGCCTCGGTCGGCCTGAAAACGTGACTCGACGACGAAGCCAAAGTTCTGGAACAGTGGCACAACATCATTGGGGGTTGTGTAGGGGGTCAGGTTTCCGACGTAGCAGGTAGTCTGCCAGTTGGGAGTCTGAGTCAGGATGACCTCGTAACTAGCGACGCCATGCGCTGGGAACTGGTGGTGACCGTAAGGAGTGGTGGGGGTCATGCCCATGGCCTGCATGGCCTGTTGCTGTGCCATAGATGGCTGGCCCTTCTGGTTCGCCCAGTTACATCGGATGGCTCGCGAGCCGAGCCATTCGCCATCCATGGAGCTCAAGGCCTTTTCGGCGTCAGGTCGGTCTCGGAAAGCGACAAAGCCGTAGCCTCGCGATCGCCCAGTCTTCATATCCCACATAACGCGTGCCTCAGAGACGGAACCAAAAGCCGAAAAAGCTTGCATGAGAACCTCATCGTTGACCTCGTTAGACAAATCGCCGACAAAGATATGAAAGTGGTTGGAGGTGTCCTCTTTGTTCGTCGTGTTTGACTGATATGCCCAGTTGACTCGGATTTCCTGCCCAGGCTGTTAGTCTTGGGCCTGTAGCCATTAGTCGTGTTTGTCGGGTGCGCATTTACCGATTGGTGGACTCGTCGACCGTTCAGGGTCTGCATGGCACGCTCAGCAGCACCAGGGTCATCGTACTCGACAAATCCATAGTTGTAGCCCCGCGCCTAAAAGAAAGATCGTTCGTTAGCCCCATCTCAACGTCGACCGCACCGCGCCTAGCCCACTCTGAAGCCTGCACAGTGGGCACGGAACTCACATTTTTGTCAGGGATGATCTTGACGTTCTGAACGTGACCCGTAGTCTCGAAGATTTGACGAAGCACATCCTCAGTCACGCGCTGATCCAAACCGCCAACGTAGAGGGCGCGCTTGTTCGGCTCAGGGGCGGCTCGGCGATAGCCACCAGCGCTGGTGGGGGACATAATACCGCCTTTGTCAGCGCCGGACCTGGGCGAGGTGATGGCGGTCGGGATCGGATTGGTGTTCTGAGGGATATGCAGGGGCGGAGGAGGGAGGTGGGTTGCGTTTCCCTGGCCATTCTGGCCAGCCTCGAAGCCAGGGGCGCCAGCATTGGGCTGAGGCGGGGGAGGCAGCTGGCCTGGGTTGGAGGGAGTGCCAGCGTCAGCCATTCTCGAGGATGTCGTGAGGAGGGAGGAGGAGGGCACGGTTTGGAGGAGAGAGACAGGAGAGGATGGACGGCAGAGACAGGACGGTAAGGCTACCTATGAGCTGTCGACGGTCGGTCTAGGTGGAGCGCGGTCGGCGGTCGGTGTCGATATGTACCTTGTACCGTTTGACAGGACAGGGGTTCCAACGGAGTCGAGGAGCTAATGCTAGTAGTGACACGGTGGGCACACAGAGGGGTCTGGTCTGACGACGGGAGGCGGAGCGGGAAGTGGGAGCGAAAATCCCAGAGGACGGGGAGTTCCAGAAGACGTCGACGATGCGCACGGCGGGGATGGCTTTTGTTCTTCAAGAGGGAGGTTCAAGTTGCGAAGCGGAACAGAATGAGGCGCTGTGAGTGGATGCGGACGTGGACGTGGGGGAGATGAGAGGGAGAGAGCCGCTCGACAGCCCAAGAACGCGGCGCTACCTTACGACCTGACGCGACAAATCGGAGCCCAGCAACAGCAGCAAAAGATGACGAGCAAGCGAAGTTGACGAGAGAGAAAATGGAAGATGCAAGACGCACGTGTAAAACGATGAAAGAAAAAGAACCCGGACAGAGGAGAGGAACCGCAAAAAGCCCAAAGGAAAAATCGCAAGAGCCACTCCAAAGATTGTGTGAATCCTCGAACTTAGGTATTATGGAACAGGAAAGGAATCAGGCAAGGGAAGGAGGGAGAGAAGAGGCGGGCATACTTCCCTAAGGAGGGGCACGGGCAGCCCAGATTAACTAAGGCAATTTGCACAGTCCACCGTACAGTACGCTAACTGAATGATCCAATGTCCTGTCCCCTACCTTACAACCAGTTGAGGAGGTGGTGGTGACCTTTACCAACTATCCACCTAAGCTGCCAACCAACATCCCCTGCCGCTGGCGCCATCAATGATTGGCCGCTCGGCATTCTGGACACTTGATTCGACCGCACGGCCAAGGATATGGAAGGATGGCCAGAGCTCTGGACTGAGAGGAGAGGAGACAAGCACAAAGCCTCAGGTCGCTCTCATCAGGGCGTGGAAAAGTGGGCGGTTGTTGACGATGAGATACAGACGTTTTGGAGTATGGAACTGGGGAAAATATACGGGGAAGGCTTCTCATGTGCGTACTCCTTTAGATATTCTGGTATCTGGCCACCTACAGCCCTTTTCTCGCGAGACAGACAGGCAGTCTCTTGTCTTGGCCCATGTGCTACGTGTCCAGGAGAGAATGAGCACGATGCATTAGCCGATCAACATGATTTGATTAAATGAATGGCGTGACTAAGACTGCTTCATCACTTGTCAACCTCCAACAGGCAGAGCTAAAGAGAAATCCTCTTGGGCCAAGACTGACGCTCGAGTTCCCTCTGATGATCTATCCCCACCAGGATGTAGTGTAACTAAGTGGTAAGGCAGAACTACCACCAGCGCGGGTTTGACACAACCAAAAAGGTTAAAGAGCACCTAAAACAAATCCCGCGTCGAGGCGTGTGTAGACCTTGTCTTGATTGACAATACTTCATTACCTCATCGATCTCCATCCTTCGCTGGCCAAACTGCAAGTGAAGCACTGTCACATCATGGCTGCTTGAAGACGGTGATGCACGTGACCTCACTCCGTCAAACACGCTTTCGTGGGTGGTGGCCTAAGCTTTTGGGGTTCGCGCGCCTCTCTATCCGTACCTTTTGTGATTCAACCTCAACACCAAGCTGCCTTTCAGCATCTGTAATTCTTCCTCTCATCCTACTTGGGATTTTCTCGGAGAATCTGAGACATCGTCACACTTTCAACTGGTGCTACGGTCATACTACCATATCTTGATAATGGCGTCCCAAAAGCCCCAGGATCCCCTGGACGTCCTCCAGCTCATGGTCAACGATGTCGTAAGAACCCCCCTCTCCTCTCCATCTCCGCCTCATTGTTCAGCGTCCTTGCTCACACTCTGTGCGTCAGCTCGTCCAAACAGGCAAGGCTCTTCGTGCCTCGCGCAAAGACGCCCAGGGCAATGTACAGCCGCCTCATGGCGCTCTCAAATCCAAGTTGCCCGACACCATTCACACATTCCATACCGCCCTGAATGAGTTGGAATGGGACATTGTGGGTGTGCCCTGATAACCCACTGCGCGTTCTCTCGATTCCTAATCGTTCCTATAGATCAACTCCAAGTCTGTCCTGATGCGGGATCTCAAGAGATTACAGGAGCAGAAGCAGCAGAAGCAGCAGGTCCAGCAACCGCAGCTTGTCCAAGCACCTCAACCCCCTGAGCCTATTGAGCCCCAGTCCAAGTCACCCATGGTCATTGACCTCGAATCATCACCACCTCCTGCCGACCAGCCCATGACAGAGACCAAGTCCAACAAACCCGTGGCTCCCTTCCCTGACATGGGCATGGGGCTCTCAGACCTTGGCCAAGCTGACCTGGCGATGAAGGATGATCCAGCTGTGCCCATACAACCAACCTCCATTCCTGATGGCGCCAATATCAAGACTTCCGTCTCACCAATCACCGTCCCAGCTGCCGCTCCGGCTCCCATGGCTCCAATGCCAAACATGGATCAGAAGCCGCTGGACAACAACACCATGGACCTGACAACCGACATCACGAATTCAGAACTCAACTTCACAAGCATGGGGTTCGCCCTGGCTCCAGCCGACAACGGCTCGCAAAATCCGACCACGACACAAGAGCCCAACTTTGACCTTGCAACATTTGCTCCTCCCGAAGGCAACGACGACCTCCTTGGGCTCGACAATCTTATACCGACGAACCCCGGCGGCCACGAAAATACCGCGCCACCGCCGCCAGGACAGCTCACCGAGAACCCGGTCAAGGTAGAGCCAGCAATGAACCCAGAAAGCCAGGCACCCATGCAAGAGATGAAGACAGAGACCCACGAGTCCGCATTCGATGACGACATTTTCGGCAACATAGACGCTGGAGGAAACCTAGGAGACGACGGACTCGCCGATGCTACTTTTGAAGAACTCATGGCAGACCGCGTCGAAGACTTTGATTTGATGGAGCACGGCGATTTTGATGCAGCATTTTTCGGCATTGACAAGATGGAATGAGTAGCTGTGTTGTCGTCCTTGGCAGCGGAATTCATTATATGAGCTCCCTCATGGCAGACGCAAAAGGCACACGTGTTTCGCCATGAACATCAACGATGACCAACGGTCTTTGATCATTCATTGCAGGGAAGATCCAAGTGCTCGTTGCTCTTGATTGCTGATGCCCTTCGCCTCACTCTCGCCCGCCCAGCCAAGACATACTCCCCTCTTAGCTGATGCCAAGGCGATTCGGGCAATGCTGTTGAAGGCTTGTCAGTGACATGCTCACATACCAGCGCTTCAACTACCGGCCCCATCCGTCAGAATGCCGCTTTTTCTTGGCCCATGCAGCCCGCACCCGAAGTTTTGGGATATGGTGCCGTCCGATCCTGGCGTTCCTGCATGGGTTGCCGTCTTGGGATTCTTGGTATTTTACCTTTTTTTTTTTTTTGGCTTCAAATGTTCTACCTACGGTTTCCAGAACGTATCATTACTGGGCAGGCTGGCGTTTTGATTCTGAGGGTGGTTGAGCGTTGGAGCGTCACACAATGGAATATGATGGGATTATTAGGGAGTCACTGGGAGAAAGGATGCTAGAAATAGTGGATATCATGTTTATGTTTACAAATGAAGCAGCTCTTGCTATGTGGACAGGCGTTATGTGAGAACTATAACTCCTCAAAAGATTTTCCTCCTCTTCTTGAAAACATCCCGCTAATAATGTGTGAACAAATGAGTCAAGAAAATCGCTATTGTAGCGGCGAGGCAAGGGAAACGTTGGGTATCGTGGGTCGTCAAAGGCGCTACTAAATCATCAAGCCCCGTAGCGCAAGGGCTCTTCGGCGTCTTCACCATTGCCGGCTACGCTCCGGAATCATGAAGATATCGCCGCAACTCGGGCCTCAAGCTCGCGGCGCTTGGCGAGCAAGCTCTTGAAGGCACCGACACAGCGGACAAGGGCATCCTCGTCGCGTGCGCAGAAGCGGTAGCTCTTCTCCTCGGTGATGACCTGCAGGCAATGCTTCTTGCTCTTGCTTAGGGGGTCAATGTCGACGACGTTGACAATGGATGAGAGCGGGAGAATCCACTGGGCTGTGTACTCGGACTCGTCCTTGTAGAGGATGAGGTTGCGCGGGCGGAGAACGGCCCACATGTCCTTCCACTGACGCACGCCGCGGCGGTTGCGCAGGAAGTAGAGCCAGCCTTGGAAGATGACGCGGTCCGGATCTTGTTCAATGTTTGACACGCTCGTTTGGCTGGCGGACCGGATGCCGAGGCATCCTTGACGAGCGGCGGCTCGTGGAGGAATGTTCGCGGGGGACTGGACAGCGAAACTCTCGAACGAACCATCCTGGACTCGGAGGGCCTCATTGTCGGAAAGGTCGGAGTGGGATGCGAACTCGGCGCCGGAAAGGCCGGAGGATTCGAGGATTGATGATCTCCTCCTGCCTCCGGAGGTGCCGAACTTGGGAAGCGATGTTCCCAAAGGCTCGGGTGAACTCGAGAGGAAGCGCTCGTTCTCACCTCGGCGATCCAATGACCCATTGATGGGCAGAGGCTGTATGCCCGGGATAGACTGTCGCGTGGCCCTGGGGCTCGCCAGAAACATCTCATCTTCCTCCTCGTCGATCCGCGCATCCTTTCGTATTAAGGAAATCCATGCTTGAGCATCCTGAGCGGAGGGCGCTTGGAAGTGATAGTTGCGAGACGGGGAAAAAATGCCGAATACATGGTCACGCTTGTGCTTGGGGTCCTTGAGTTCGGCAACGGCCGTCAGATCGGAGAGATAGATCTGGTGTCGCAAGCGGTCCTCTTTTTCGGTCTTGTACAGAGAGAGTGTATTGGGCCGTAGCACGAGGTAGACAGTCTTCCATTTCTGTGTTACGGAGTTAGCACTTCGATCAAAAGCGCACGGGGCCAGAACTTGGAAGTGACAAAAGAGAGAGCACGACCCGGGTAGGATATACCTTTGTCTTTTGGGTGCGCTTCTGTACGTAGCCGCTCTTGACAACACGGTCAAAATCGAAGCAGCCGTCGTTGTTCACAGGAGAGAAAGCGTCGAGCTGTGAGTTGCCGCGGGGCCGTGTAGAGACATCGAGCTTGGTATCGACTGGAGCCTGGAATTCAGGCGCAGGTCGTTCGACGAGGGTTCCGGCCATGGCTGGCTAGTTCGTTCGATATGTAAGATACGAATTCGAGGCTGGGGTCGACGATGGCGGTGATGCCGTTAACATGAGGCGGGATGAAGGGTTGGTAGAGCAGGTGATGTCTCGAAATACGGCGGGAGTAAAGATTGAAGTTCTGGAGTACGACTGTATGACGGTGGGAAGATCAGAGTGAGATGGCGAGTAAAAGCCTCGGTGAAGGCTGCGACAAGAACGCAGGATTGGCCCCTCGGTGGTGGAAGTGATGGGGTCACAAGCAGGGATTCGATGCCAGGTTGTAGACGTGAGGAACGGAAGATCCAGGAAATGGGAGGCGGAAGGACGTAAAAGACGGGCGCGTTATGGTCGGCGAGCGTGGAACGCGATACTGGTGTACGTGGTGAGACCGAGGAGATGAAATGGGGAGAAATGGTGGCAGGTTTCGCAATGTCTCGCTGTCGTGGCTGTGGTTGTCGTTGGGGACGGTGACGGTGATGTTTGTATTTATTAAGAGCACGGGGTAATGGACGGAATTGTAAATAATCCAAGAATGAAATAGTGAGGGATTATACAACAGGTAGCAGTCAAAGAAAAAGTTGAAGGATGCGGTTTTTACTCAAGAAAGAAGGACGAGAATGTTACAGAAGGGGAAGAAAGGGGAGGAGAAGGGCGAAGAAGGTGTTTTGATCGGCAAGCGGTTGTCGCAGAACGGTCGGAAGATGGCTCTAGACGACCAGAATGACGAGGGGGAGGCCAAGCGAGCTAAGAAAAAAGCCAAGTCGCAGATCTGCAGGTGAGTGAGTGACGGTACTTGTCAGTGCTACGGGTAGACTAGGGCTAATACCAGGTGTTCAGTGAGGCTTACGTGCTAATTTTGGTGTCTTTGGCAGACCTGCTCCCCGCCAGGTAAGTACTAGCGAGGTCTCCGGCGTCATCCACTCTCTCTGCCTCTGCCGTTGCGTTTCGGCGTCGAGGCGTCCGTGTCGAATCACTTGGTGCTTTTTGTTGACTGCACGCAGACCAGGCGGCGTCAAGGCCACGGCGTTTGAATGAGGTCGGAAAAGAGGTCATGAGGTGGCCTTGGGAGTAATTTTAGATTGCAGCCCCAACTAACGAGCGAATGCATGTTGCCTCGCGCTTGTTCAGCTCGGACTCTTACCACTCATCAGCGTCAGAATGTCGGGAATCCAGCGCGGAGGATGGAGGATGGCATCGCATCTCACCCATCCCTCGGCCTCGGTCCTCTTGTTGCTTGCAGGTGAGGGCGGAATGGCGGGGTCTGAAGTGCATCCCCAGGGCGGCATTACATCAGGTGGCGCAAGCTCGAGACCCTTACGTCGGACGCCCGCTGGGGGACAAGTCTTACGTACCCGCTTGACGACTTTCTCGAGGGTGTTGTTGGAAACACATAGATGTTGATGAAGGACCCCAACAACAACTTTATCGGGGGCAGTGCTTGTTCCGATTCAGGTTTCAGTCGTGGGCTGTGCACAGCTTCAAAGTTATTTGGCAGCTATAAGTCCGTACATTCCGAGCGACGAGAGAGACCCTGTCTTGTAGAGGAGGCTGGCCTGAAAATCAACCAGGCAGCCCATGGTATCAAGTGGGTAGGTACCATACGTGAGATTGAAGATGCCGCTGATTTCTTGGTGTTTGGCAATGCGAGATTCAGCCTGCCTGTGGCTCCGTGGGCACAATGCGTGTGGCCTCGCAAAGATAACAATAAAACGGCCTCAACCATGGGTCCAGTCACGGCTGGTCGGTCGGTCGGTTGGTCACTCTTCCGGTAGCCGCCTAATTATTTCGAGAAGAGCGCTTCAGCAGGGTCCGTTGTGAGACGATGCCGAGCGGCTATCAAGAGTTCTCGCCAAGTCAGGGGCCATGTTCCCTGTCAGTCGTCCCGAGCCGAACTATGCTGTGGAGATGTTTGAGAATCAGGGGCAGGACGTAACGTCCATGGATGTGAACAGAGAGACTCATTGGCGGCTATTCATTCGTTCAAAGATTCACTGAACCCTACACCAGAGCCATCAACAAAGAGCGCATTAGGTAGCACGGTGGGTATCGATGTTTCTTCCTCTTTTCGTCTCTCGGTCGTCCTTCGTATGGCACGGACGTCCTCCGGGCGGGCTACGAGTCGGTAAAAGGTAGTTAGCTTGTTAAGTCCTCAGTTGAAATTTGACTTGCGAGATGGCATATTCTAAGAACATGTTGAAAAATGACCCCAATTTGTGAAAAAGAAAATTCCAGTTCTTAGAAAAGGCCAGAAAACCCCTTCCGTTCTCATACAACATTGTCTCCCAATTTATTAGATGATACTCAGGTAATTAAGCAAGCAAATGAGCTTAATTCCTGGACGCTCTCCATTTCGATACGGTCGGGCTTATTTTTTCTATCCCGGGGGTACTGAAGTTCGGTCTAATACCCCGCTGGCTTGAGTCACCGGCGAGTCTGTCTGTGATCTCCAAGATCCACAATCAAATCGAGAGGACCAACTCAATAAGAATGGAATACCTTTGTATGTTGACCTCTTTCGAACATCAAGCTGAAGGGTTTGGATAAACCCAACTCTCTCCTCCATACGTACGTACGTACAGTCACTTCATTGGCATTGCCGCTCTGCACTCAGAGGCTGCCTGTCTTACAAGACATACATCAGCAACATGGCCAACACCGAAAACGAGATTCAAGCCAAGGTGAAAAGGGCCCTGGAGGGGACCCCTTTTGCTATAAAAACACTCGAGAAACTGTCGGGTGGCACTGCCAACTTTATGTACCGTGCTACCCTCGAGAATGCGTCGACTGACTATCCCGATGGAGTCGTGATTAAACAAGGCGAGGCATACGTCGCAACCAATCCCGGCTTTGGTATCCCAACCTCTCGATGTGTAAGTACAGCACCCCGAGAAACTCAGACCCTGGCTAGGCTAACTTGCAGAAGGCCATTGAGCAGCAGTCTCTCCTCCACCTTGCTGCTCTTCCTCCAGCAACCACTGCATCCTGCGCTGTGGCGACTCCCGCGGTCTACCACTTCATCCCGGACTCCAACACCCAGGTCCAAGAGTATCTTGCCAATGCCGTCAGCCTCAAGCACTACGCCCTCAAGCACTACGCGTCCCCAACACCCGGAACGCTGAAGCCCCAGTGTGAGAAGCTCGGTCTTGGCCTCGGCGCCTGGCTCCGCGCGTTCCACACCTGGGGCCAGCAGCCCGGGCAAGCCGCGATGCGCGAGGTCTTTGCCCGGAACAAGGAGATGCAGGGCCTCAAGAACATGATCAATTACCAGCAGTTGCTGCAGATGGTTGATCGGCACCCGACCATTCTTGGCGATGCAAGGGATGTCCTGCAAGGAATCAGTGGCTTGGCCGCCGGAGAGCTTGCGGATGAGACAGCTCTCCACGTAATTCACGGCGACTTCTGGACGGGGAAGTAAGTTGGCAGTCTGGGCCATCTCGCAGTGCCAGGTTCGGCAAGAGGCTAAAGAAGAACAGTGTTTTGCTCCCCGACGTCCCGGTTGAAAGGGGCACCCAGACACCCATCAGGATTGTTGACTGGGAGATGGCCGAGCTCGGGGTTCGACCGCTTGACTTGGGCCAGATGATCGCCGAGCTTTGGCAGTTGAAATTGTACAAGAATATCGACGCTGGAGAGTGGCTCATCCAGGCCTTCGCCCGCGGATACGGTCCCGTGGACGCTGAGTTCGCCTACCGCACTATTCTCCATGTCGGCGTCCACTTGATCTGCTTCGGCTCGCAGACGCCAGGATGGGGCACTGCCGAGCAGAACGTGGATCTGGTAAGGGTAGGCAAAGAGATTCTGGTCAGGGCGTGGAAGAAGGATCGCGAGTACTTTAAGGAGCATGTGCTTGGTTCGCTATTCAGCTCTGGGGCCTAGGACTCGGACTTACATCGTAAAAGACTAGCTGAAATAGCCCCGTGAAGAAAGTAATAGAAAATGAAACTTGATCTTCTAGTGTGCCTTTTAGTATAATTATTCTGGTTTTGGACAATTATGAATTGTGTTCCTAACAAATATCAAGTAACGGGGGTTGGCAATACCCAAGTCATCGTTTTCCTTGGACCTGCTCGAGAAGTAATGAGGATAAGAACAAGTTGATGATGTAAGTCGACGAATTAATCTCGCCGCTACGAGATCTTATCGAATTATTGTAATACAAGACACTTGAGCTTCAGGTAGTAGTCATGTCATCCCAAAACTGCAGCCTTCGTTGCCGAACTAAAACGTTGGCCGTTGAAAGCATCTTGTCTGACAGTATGAGTGCGGCGGGCAGCGGCAAAAATTTCAACTTTTCAACTTCACGCCCACACACAAACACACAAACACAACCAGCCTATCACACAGATTGCCCCCCACTGCTCAGACCCAGAAAGCCCAAGATCAGAAACGTGAAATCGACAACACTCGCGTTCTCTCGCCAGAGTATCGTTGCTCAAGATCGGCGACCGTTCCCTACCCTGTATAACAACCGAAGCCCGCTCTCCGTCCCCGTCTCCGTGCCCAACGCGCGCCGACCCCGATGCCCGGCTCCGACACCAGTCGACCTTGCAAACGGTGCAAGGCCGAGGACGCACCGTTCCGACTACGGACAAATCCGACATGCCGGTAATCATCACCTGTCTCTGTTGCGCAAGCCCTTCTCAGCACCCATTTCTCATGTCTCAATGCATCCACTGACTCACTCATCAGCGACTGTTATGTCCAATATGTCGCCCTCAAGATGAACAAGCGCCTTGGCCAACTCCATAGAGATACCCGTGCGTCAAGGCAGCCTGTTCATCGCCGATATCTGGCAGGCCTATCTTTTGGCCCTTCGTCGACTGTCCTCGCTGAGCTGCTTGATGAAGCCGCCCGTCATCACTCACAGACAAAGGGGTCATCACCGTTTGAACCCATCATCGCCCACATCGACACAGATCTATCATCGCCGCCGAGAGCGGATTCTGCTGCCAAAAAACTCATAGAGGAGTACCGCTTGCGACTCCCCCACGCCGCCTTTGAGTGCATTCCCCTCGCCAACGTCCTCTCCGTCAAGAGCATCGACTGGTCAACCCTGCCCCTAGATGCTGGCTCATCCGACCAAACCCCATCTGCTCGTCTTCAGGGACTCTTCGATGCATTGCCCACTGTCACGTCACGTGCAGACGTCATGCGTCAGCTCATCCGCCATCTCCTCCTCCATGTAGCCCGAGAGCGTTCCTGCTCGGCTCTTCTCCTCGGCCACAGCACCACCGCCCTCGCAGCCCTGACGCTCTCCGAGGTTGCTAATGGTCGTGGCTTTGCAGTGCCGCTACAAGTTGCCGACGGGTTGATCACCGTGTGCACTTACGAGTCAACCCCGGGCAGCCGTACTCAGGAAACGAGTCGGGTCGAATTCCCCGTTTACTATCCGATGCGTGAAGTTTTCCGCAACGAGATCTTACAGTACATCGATCTTGTACCCTCTCTGAAGGGACTCGTCCCACGAGGACAGGCGGCCGCCACAGCAGGAGGGAGCGTCATCTCGCACAAGGACCTGAGTATCGAGGAGGTGATGACGCGGTACTTTGACAGCGTCGAGGAGGGTTACTCGGGCATCGTCGCCAACGTAGTGCGTACAACAGGCAAGCTGGATCGGACTGCAGGCTACAGCTTCTGTGGCAGCTGTGGCATGACACTCGATGCGGAGGGTGACTCTCGGTGGGCTGGCGAGTTGGGCGATATTCCCCAAGAAGAGGATCGTGCTGCTGGAGCAAACAGGCTATGCTATGGATGCAAGAGGTCGATCCACGGATAAGGTAGTTTCAAGACCAGACATAGAAAAGTAAAACGAATTAGAATAAAAAAATGTCCCGTTCTTTCGTATTCTGGTGACATCGTGTGTGTCTATATAAAGACGAGAAACTCCCCAGAGATGCGCCGCGCCGCCTTTTTGATTGCCAAATCTGTGACCCAGGCGATGCCAAATGCTCCTGTCGTCTAACCAACATGACCATATAAACAAGGACCAGAGAAATCCAACCTCCCTATCATATACAAGAGCTCTTTGCTCGCAGATTCCAATTGTACCAGGTTCCTCCTCTTGTTCTGCCCAAGGCTGAATTCTTCCTGGAAGATCATAGCCGTATGGCTCCTATGCCGGCATTTCCATTCTAGGTAGAATGCGATCCTCAACCTTGCGCACCAGTTTGTTCGTTTGCTCAGCCAAGCTCAGGGTCAGGATGGTGTGAGGTAGGATTCGAGCAAGATGAGGGAAGAATCCCTTGTAGAGAGCAAAGAGACCTTCTGAGCGGATCGTCTTGGACAGGCAGTCGATGACACCCTTGTACAGGTTGCCGTTCTGGTTGTAGAGGCGAGACATGACGGTATCTACAAACACGACAGGGTCAGTTACTGAACAGGAAGTGAGGCAATTGCGAGCAAGGGCTGGAACTCACCAGGGGGATGCATGAAGCAGCATACGACGAAGCCGCTCATGGCGCTGCAGGCCAGATGCAGAGCAGGGCCTTCCTCCATGCCGAGATGGCGGACAAGTCGGCGCTTGGCGAAAAAGTAGGTAGGAAGCTGGACAGAGCTACCGAAGGCGGTTCGAATCATAGCAGCATGAACACCACGGTAAAGCCCACCAATACCCTCGTTGCCGTAGATTGACTTGAAGCCGTGCCAGGCGCCGCGGTAATGGTGCTGGGTGCCTACGGGACGGAATTCGGAGTAGCTCTGGAGACGGGTCTTGACGAGGAAGAAGGGACTGCCGGCCGCGGCGCCGATGACGCCCGACGCAGCACCGCAGAACATGTTGATGCCAAGGTTCTGGGCCTCGCCATCCTTGAGAAACAGGCTTGCTAGGCCGTGGCGCATGGGATCGTAGAATCCGAGACGGCAGCCGTTGAGGAGGACCTGGTAGATGTAGGCGGCGCCGATACCGCGGTAGATGCGCCGAACGCCCTCATTTCGCACAATGACGCTCACGCCGTGGATGGGGCCGCGGTAGTGGTGAGGTTGGTGGCCCTTGTTTTGGAGCTCGCCCTGCAGCTGCATGCTACGGAGGAGAAGCGCTGGTCAGCTGCAAGTTAGACTCAAGGCGCGGAAATCTTGTTCCTACCGGATCTTGACGGTTTCAAAAGGATGGGTTGCGGTGACGGCGCCGCAAGCGGCGATGCCGCCAGCAATAAAGGCGCTGGATAGATGAAACCCCGGGTTAGCAATTGGAGAAATCAGAGTCGCAGATGGATTAACACATATGTCCTCCGCAAATATTGAGGATACCCAGAACACCTAGGACAAGAAGAATAAACGCTTACCCCAAGGTCGTCGACATGGCCCCGAGCTCTCCAGACGCAAGGAGGCGGCCAACAGTAGTAGGAGGGATGAAAGAGAACGACGAGAGAGAGAGGAGAGGAGAGGAGGGAAAGAGTCCCTAGAAGGGCCGGAGAGCTCGGGAGAGAGAACCTGTCTCGACGATTGGCCGCAATGAGGACCTCGAGGGACTTGAGATGGAACGAGAGAGGGAAGAGGGAAAAGAACCTTTGCGACGGTAGATTGCGAAACGCGGAAAAGAAGGGTTCACACCGTTACCAGCGGCTTCGGACCCTACCTATGGCAGCCCAAGAAATTGTCAGCGCAGAGGTACCTGTCACAGTGTAATCGCACTAAAAAGGTACAACCTAGCACGCTATATCTGACCCCCGATTTACTACCACTAATAAGAACGTTGGTCAGAAAACTCAACCGGCTTACAATATCGGGAGTGCAGGCGAGAAGCGCTAGCTGATCCGATGAATGATTCCGAATTCAGTAATGCCCAACAGCTGCCACAGCTGGGTATTCGCGGTCCAGCAATATCCGGCGTCACTGAGATCCAATCTCAGGCTTGGGGGGATTTTTTTTCTTGCGCCGGGGTCGGGTCGGCAGCGGCATGCCGACCTCGGCGACGGTTTTCGCGGGGAGGATGCGGGTCCTTGGGGCCTTGCGTCAGTAGGACCACTCCCGCCCGGGTGAATGGTGTTTTTTGATTCGATGTGGTGATGACTAAGGCTGCGATAATTGCTTTGTGAGATGCACTCCTGGGTCAACTAGGCTTCAGCACATGGTGGCTTGCATAATCGGGATAAGCCCGGCTTCTGGCGGCATTTTCTGGTGGTGATGTTGCTGCTGGATGTGGCCTGGTTGCACGTGCAGTGCCCAA
Source organism: Fusarium nematophilum (assembly GCA_033030565.1). Classification (NCBI taxonomy): domain Eukaryota; kingdom Fungi; phylum Ascomycota; class Sordariomycetes; order Hypocreales; family Nectriaceae; genus Fusarium; species Fusarium nematophilum. The sequence goes on along the minus strand of JAVIXY010000023.1, from coordinate 122,044 downwards.
TCCAGCGGGTTCAAGTGCGGGACTGCTTTCCCAGGTGTGCAACCTTAGATGACGAGCTCGAAATCAGAACGACTCGTAATATCCGGTTGAGCGGAGACACCGTCGCGCGCAGGTCGATGCGATTGAGGGAAACATACAGGACTTGGTGGGAGCCCAGCGGGTGGTAGAAAGAAACACTAGAATTACGACCGCGCGCCATCTCTGATAAATCTTTATGAAGATAATATAAATTTTCAGAAGAAAAGGGCTAATGACCTATATTCTCTTATGCTAATATGAGAGAATATTTATATGGGCTTGGAGATACTGAGGATAGTATCAGAGGTGCGGCCTCTTCCTCTATTATTTCCGCCGCGGACCAAGCTATTCGGATATAATACAGAGAGGCCTTGAGAGCCAGCTGGGGGCAGAATTAATTACATGATGGATTTACCTTGTTCCTGAGGTGCAGTCTTGGGCTGCCTTCCTTGATTGGTACGTACCGCGAGCCCTTGTGCCGCACCCCGCACAACTTAGGAGCTCACCTGGTACACCCCTCCAGCTGTTGGTAGCTCTTTCGATTCCATCACGCAAACCAACTCTGGCCAAAGCAACAGCGAGTTCGCGCCAGACGCACCCTCCTATCCCACCAAGACATCTTAAAAACGACAATTGAATTGCTGTTTACTTGGTGCAGCCATTGTGACTCTGTTGAGTGGTCTATCCGCTCCGCCTTTCGCGCGTTCCGTGGGCTCTGTCCCTGGAGCCATCGATCGCATCACCAAGCCTGCAGCCGTTCGTTCACCGATTCTCCGTCCCCTCGTCCATCATGGCTTCGACACCCATGGACATCGACCGGTCTAATACCCCTAACGGCTCTTCGCTCAATATCCATCGAACAATTGGCGCCACTGCCTCTGTCTCCAATCTTTCCGACGTTATCTCCAACTTTCGCCCTACAAAGGTTTGGCCCTGGACTCGCTTCAGATTGTCATCCTGGTTGAGTCTCTAACTTCTTTCTTCGCAGCTCTTTCGCCGCGACGATATTAAAGACGGCCGCCCCCAACCTTATGTTCTATCTATCGACTACGACGATGAAGGCCAGCTCGTCATGACGTCGGCCAGCGACGAGACCATCCAGATCTACCATGTCAAAGAAGGTCGTCATGACAAGAGTCTGCTTAGCAAAAAGTATGGCGTCAAGCTCGCCAAGTTTACACACACAAGCTCGAGCATCATATATGCCAGCACTAAGCAAAATGGTACGCTACATCCAATTGTCGCCTTGGCCCGTGTGCGATATTGAACTGTGTGATTCGCAGATGCGATTCGATACCTTGCGACGCACGACAACTCCTTCATTCGTTACTTCGAGGGTCACGAAGGTAACGTGACCTCCCTCGCCGTTCATCCCGGGAGCGACAACTTCATCTCCTGCTCTCAAGACAACACGGTGCGCCTGTGGGATACGCAAACAAAGAACTGCCAAGGCCAGCTTTTCCTCCGATCTCCCTATCTCGCCGCATATGACCCCTCCGGGACCGTATTCGCTGTGGCATGCCCCAGCAGCGGCACGGTCTTGCTATACGATGCGCGCAACTTTGACAAAGCTCCCTTCGCGACGGTCGATATAGTGGAGCAGTGCAGACGGGTTGACTCACAATGCCTTGTCAAGGGGTGGACGAAGCTTGAGTTCTCTAACGATGGCAAGTCATTGCTTGTTGGCACTCGCGGCAATGGCCACTTCCTTCTCGACGCCTTTGAGGGCACTCTGAAAGCATATCTGCGTAAGCCAAACGGCGGGACACGACGGTTAGCTGTTGGCGAGACGGCAGCCTCTGGTAGCGTACCGGACGGGTCAAATTTCGAGAGCAGCGGCGACTGTTGCTTTGCTCCCGATGGCCGCTACGTTCTGAGTGGCTCCAAGAAGGATGTTTTGGCTTGGGATACGATGGCATCTCCTGGTGATAACAAGGTGCTCGAACCGAGCTGGACGCTTCCTGATAAGAGAGAGGCTGCTGTTCTGGCATTCAACCCCCGCTACAACTTCTTTGCTACAGCTGACCAGGAATTGTTGTTTTGGCTGCCTGATCCCCATGCATGAGGGAATGTGCTCGTCGGTGTTCCAACCTACTGAACTGGGTTGAAGAAGTAGAGCTTGAAGTTGGGAAAAGGAGGATGATCTCATGAGCTTGCTTTTGATTGATAAAGACAACGGTATAGATACCCTGGGGCCTACAGCGATCAGCTTGAAGAATTGGCGAATTGGACTTTAAGCAGCAAGTATGCATAGATGGGCGGTAACGAGCAATATGGCATTGTGACCGTCGAGACTGGATTATCGCTTTAAGTCTGCGGATCTTGAATGAGCTTCCTACTTGGGCCTGTTAGCAAAAAAAAAATACACCTGTTACCTCAAGATGACAGCTTCGTTTTGGACTGACTGTGAACATAACCCAGCGGCCAAACCTCAAAACTACCATCGCTGATGACGCCTATTGACAATCTGGTTTAGACATCGAGGCATAATAAGAGACTGCCGCTAATCTATGTCATGCAGCCGGTCCCGAGTGTGTCCGATCGGGGTGGCCTTACGGAAGGTATCCACCCTAAGAGGAAAAGTTAACAGAACCGGCTTGCATATCAGGCCCTAAGGCTCTTCGCCATCTGCCCACTCGGCAAATTTCTCTCATTCTAACATCGTGACCTTGAAACTTGCCCGGCAATCCACTGCTTCCTTTTTGGACATTGAACAAGCAACAAAACTCGCTCACCGTATTTGACATGGCTGCACCAAACGAGGCCGCCCAGGCCAAGATTGAGGAGCTGCAGCAGCAGATTGAGCATCTTCAACAGGCCCAAGCTTCCTCGACGAACAGCTTCGATGTCTACAGCACCAGTCTGACATCCCGGTACTGCAGCAAGGAGCTCACATTTCTGTTCAGCCAGAGGTCCAGGCACTCGACCTGGCGTAAGCTCTGGCTGGGACTTGCCGAGGCCGAGTCAGAGCTGGGCGTCACGAGCATTACCCCGGAAGCCCTGAAGCAGATGCGCGAGGCGCTCATAGTGACCGACAAAGACTTTGAGGCTGCTAAAGTCGAAGAGAAAATCAGGCGCCATGTGAGTCAGCGATTCTTCCGGTATAGTTTCTGTTCATGGGACTTGATGTGCTAACATGGGTCTGAAGGATGTCATGGCTGTAAGCCTACATTTTTGCGTGACAACACACTCTTGATGGCTGACACTTAAATTAGCACGTCCATGCCTTCGGCCTGGTTGCGCCAGCTGCCGCTGGGATTATACACCTGGGGGCCACCTCGTGCTTCGTCACAGATAACGCGGAGCTCATTCTCATGCGTGATGCTCTTGACATCTTGATCAACAAGATTGCCAAGGTCATCTCTAACCTGCAGGCTTTCTCTCTTCAGTGGAAATGTGGGCTTCAATTTTCCCCTAGCCTCGCTGGCTTTCATATATGATTTGGGAAGACATTGTTAACTTGTATCCGTTGCAGCGGAGCCGACACTGGCCTACACTCATCTGCAGAGCGCTCAGTAAGTATCTATCTCCCTTGTCACTGATGCCCAGAACCATCATGATAGCATTTGTCGCTGCTTCTTCAACATGCTTTCAATTGACCAGAAGCTGACTTTCCGCCAGGCCCATCACCGTTGGACGTCGTTGTAAGTCTACATTGTCCAACCATCTTGCCAGATTCAATTTGCCTGACAACATCAGCCGCGCAATGGGTCCAGGATCTGGTCATGGATCTCGAGGCTCTGGAGGCCGTTCGCAAGGGCTTGAAGTTCCGTGGCGCCCAAGGTACGTGAACGCTTCCTGCCATCCCATCTCGAAGCAGTACCCCTGCCCAGGAGATCTACCATGAACTTTTACCGACGGCAAACAGGCACAACCGGAACCCAGGCCTCCTTTTTGGAGATGTAAGATCCATGAATATAATCTTTTCTGCTCGGGCTGGTGTGAGTACTCGACTGACCGCAACCGCAGCTTCGAAGGCGATCATGACAAATGTCTCGCGCTGAATGAGAAGCTCTGCGAACGTTTTGGATTCCCCAGCTGCTACGATATTTCGACGCAGACCTAGTATGTCACTTATATCCTAGTTCGGATTTTTCATATAGTTCAAGAGCGGTGGCTGACCTCGACACGCAGTACACGCAAGGTCGACACCATCGTTGCGAACGCCGTTGCTGGAATCGGGGCCTCAGCCTCCAAGATTGGTGCTTATACCCTTTCCCCCCGTTTTCCCAAGCTAACGTGAATCAGCGGGCGATTTAAGGCATCTTGCATCCTGGAAAGAGATTGACGGTTCGAGATCCTGGACCCCGCTTCATGGCAGACCATACTGACCCGTTTCCGTGGAGAACCTTCCGAAAAGTCACAGATTGGATCCAGGTACGTTCTCGGGCTCGCGCAGTGTATTTCTTATACTTACTTGTTCACAGTGCGATGGCGTACAAGAAGAACCCGGTTTGTCCTTTCTCTGGCTTTTTTTGGTGCTTTATTGACCCGCGAAGATGCGCTGTGAACGCGTCTCCTCGCTCTCTCGCGCCCTCCTCGCGAAGACAGCCACATTCAACCAGACCCACGCCTCCCAATGGATGGAGAGAAGTTTGGATGACAGGCAAGTGTATGAAAAAGCCGTCAAAATGATTAATGCTAATATAAAATAGTGCCTGCCGCCGCATTGACATACCCGAGATGTTCCTCTTAGCAGAAGCGATATTGATCGGCCTGGACAACGTTTCAGCAGGCTTGGTGGTGTACCCAGGCAGCATCAGGGCCCATTACATGTCCGAATTACCCTTCATGCTGACGGAGGCGGTAAGTTGTTTCTCTGTTTGCTTTTCAATTGTGGTTGGGAAAGGGGGGTTGAAAAGGTTGGGGGGGGGGGGGGGGGGGGGGG
>JAVIXY010000023.1:0-117038 GCA_033030565.1 Fusarium nematophilum | reverse complement strand
GTCGTCTTGGGGGCGTGAATTGACAACATCACCACAAGGGAAATCGAATTGAACACTCGCTGACGAATTCAATAGATCATCATGAAGCTGGTTGCCAAGGGCGCCTCCCGTCAAGAGTGCGTTGTGTCTTTACAGCCTTCAAAAACGCTGGTGCTGACCATGGCTTAGAGCGCACGAACAGATTCGAGTCCTCTCGCAAGAAGCAGCAAAGGTGGTGAAGGTTGAGGTACGTGGACTCATTTTCCGTATTCCTTGATACCTGGACCAGCTTTCGAGGCTGTGTTTGGAGTTCTCCATCTTCTCCTTATATCTTCTTCAGATTGCTGACTGGAATCTCCGTACAGGGCAAGTCCAACGACCTCATCGAGCGCATCCGTAATACTGAGTACTTCAAGCCCATCTGGGGAGAGCTTGACGAAATGATGAAGCCTGAGCTGTATATCGGCCGTAGCGCCCAGATTGTCGATAAGTATTGCGGTCCCAGCGGACCTGTGGAGAAGGCCCTCGCGCCGTACCAGGAGTACATTTCCGGCAGTGCTACTGCCGAGTTAAGCGTTTAGATTGCCTGGTAATAGGCGACCTTAATATGAATGAGTATTGCTATCCGCACAGTCAACTATTGCTAATCGCACAGCATTTTATCGCGTGACCCCACTCCTCGCTGCGGTAGCTACTGCAGCCGGTGTCGCAACCACCGCAATTCAATTCCTCATAACTTCCTATACTACATACCTCTTTTCCTGCCGTTAGCTATATGCATATATTACTATCATCATCATCATGATCATGTCCGAAAGAAGTGAGTCACTAGAGCCGTCAGGTAGCTCGATTCCGCTCCCGCCGCCCTCGGCGCTGTACGACTCCTTCGACAACCCATTTTCCTTCCTACAGACCTTCCATCGCGAGAACGGCGCCGTCCTCGTATAAAAGGCCAGCGGCACGAAGCGCGAGGTCAACGGAGTCATGATCAATACATATGTCAAGCTCGCATGTGACCGGGGTGGTGCCCGTGCCTCTATCGCTATTGGCCAAAGGAAGTTATTGACGCAGAAGGTCAACTGCCCGTTCAGCATTATAGCATTAACTACGAAGAAGTCTAACTAGCAATGAACTTATCGAGTCTCCGACTGTCATAACCACGGCCCCTCCCTCTATCCCTCAGCTCACGCGATACATCGCAAGCGGACCCTAAATCAGCAGCAACTCGAGAAGTCACTTTCGAAGCACAAAGCCCTTCCTGCCCGCGAGATGAGTGATATCATCAGAGATACCTCCACTGAGCCGTCTTTATTTCGACAGAAAGACATCTATAATGACCGCCAGAAGCTGCGAAAAGACGCCCTTAGCAGCAGCAAAACACCGACTCAGGCGTGGATCGGTCACCTCGAAGATCACGGGATCAAGCATTTCACCAAGTATAGCGCTGACTTGAAGGTGGAGGCGATCTTCTGGACTTACCCGTGGTGTGGGCAGATGTGGAAGAGGTTTCCTGACGTTCTGGGCATGGACAACACATACAAGACCAACCGCTTCAAAATGTACCTATTCCAAGTCACCGGCGTCACAGACCAGAATTCAGTTATCAACTTCGGCTTCGGCCTCATCAACACGGAAAAGGAAGAGGGATTTCTATGGCTCTGCCAGAAACCGGATGACTTTCGGCGCTCTGTAGATGTCGCAGCTCCATCTGTAATCGTCACAGATAAAGAGCTTGCCCTTAAGAATGCCCTTCTCCAAAGGTTTTTCCACAGACACAGCAACAGCTCTGTGTGTATCACATCAACGCCAACATCAACGCGAAAATCAAGTCACGCTAGAAGGAGCTTAGAAACGCAGGTACCGACGACGACGATGATGATAATGACTATTCTAGTGACGACCCTTTAATTGACGATGATGTAGCTGCTCGAGCAGCTACACAACGTGAGGCAGAAGAAGGCATCGCCAACGCACAGCAGCCGGGCGGCGAGCTCACCCGGGAGACGATGTTTCGTGCCTAGCAGCGTGTGATCTATGCCGCTGAAGAATCCGACTTCGAGGCCGCTTGGGCCGCGATGAACTACACATACAATCCACAGTAAAAACCGATCATCCGGTACATTTCCAAGGAGTATATGGGTTAGCGGGATCAGTGGGCAAAGTGCTTTATTGACCGCCATCGCAACTTTGGCCAACAGGTCAACAGCCCCGTTGAGACCGCCCACAAAGATGTGAAGTCATATCTAGTCACAGGCACCGGAGATCTCCTTCACCTACATCAAGCTATCACGCAAATGCTGCGCCGGAAGGAGCGAGACTGCAACCAAAAAGCGGCTGAAATGATGATGCGGCAGCGGCGGCAGTACATGCAGCAGGAATGGTTTGGTGTGTTACCCATACAAATCACCTACGTGGCCGTCGACCTGCTAGCTAAGCAGCATCGGTTTGCTGTTGCCGCGATGCCTTCAGCTACGCGAGAGTCAGTGCCGTTGCGGCCCTGCAGAAATCGCTTCTCACAGCAATACGGGCTTCCCTGCAGTCATTACATCCTAGGCCGGCTTGAGGAATCACAGCCGCTGACGAAGGAAGTCATCCACCCGCGCTGGTGGCTCGTGAAGAAAATGCTATTAGATGTCAATTGAATTTGCTCATTATTCATTGCGTTCCCTGACTTGCACTGTAATTTTAGTGACCCCCAGATTACCCCTGTGCTCAGGTTAAAGCAGCAATAGCTCAGGCTCTGCGCTAGAAACGGATTTGGATGGGAGAATTTGTCGGGGGTGACTATTGAGGTAGGTAGATTAGTAGGAACAGGGAATTTTCCAATGGTGTTTGGGATGCTTGCTTGCTCCCCGCACTTTTTTCCATCCGGGCCAGGCAAGCCCCACCACGAATATCGCACTTCCAGCCTCGTCCAGCTTTCCACTTTAAGACGACATCACTTCTACGCCACACAACGTTCGACTGCACGACGACGAACAACATCTTTGCTACAGCTTTAGTGAAGCGGCAATTCGAATCTGATACAGAGCATCAAGCACAGGTTTCTCGGCCATTGCGGACCCTTCGCGCTAACCTTCTGTCCTCACCGAACATCTCGTCTCCTCACGGGCATCCGCTTCCCCATACTCTATATACGCAAATCATTTGAGCGACTTCGCATAGCACATGCGATAATGCCTTACTTCAAGACGAGCCAGGAATGGCTTGACCAGTCTGCTCTCCTCTTAGAGGCCCGACCTGCCACTGTACGTCCAGGCCGGGCGCACTTCCCTTCTTCCACCACGTTTCATCGCGGCAGCTAACAAACGCTCCAGACCCGCATCACAACAAGATACTCTCTCAGCCCGGCCCCATCCTGCCCCGACGCACCCGACGCAACAGCTCCCAAAGCCCCGCGCGGAAGCCTCGTCCTCAAGACGTACGACCCCGTCAGCGGCACGACCCTCAAATACCGCACTACCAAGGCCGCCGAGGTGTCCCGCCTCGTGTACGCTTCTCTCGGGCGGCTTGGACGGAGCATGGCTGCCGTGCCGGACGTGCCGGAAGAGGCGATGCCGGATGCCGCCGACGCGGATGAGCAACAGGCAGCGCCGTCGCAACCACCGCCGCAGCAGCAGGCGTCGCAAGGCGGCGGGGGAGGTGGGAAGAAAAAGAAGAAGGGCAAGAAGTGAAGAGTGCTGGACCTTGCGTGGTTGGGGATCTTGAGATGTCTATCCGGAATGGGATCAACAGTGGATGTCATTTTCACAGTTAGCCAACACATTATGAAGGGCGTTGCATGGACAACTTTAGAAACATAAAGCATATTGACGAGGATTGACACGGCCATACTTCAGAATCACAGCCTGCTATTCTACTTCTACCCCCACCCTTTTTTTCGTCAGTGGGCAAGTAGAGGCAAATTTATCAACTTTCCAAGGGCAAGTTACAGTTGTACCCATGGCCATTGTCGCCTCAACCCTCTTCTGTCAATGATCTCGAGACTATTCAGGGAAAAGGGGCTATTGCTTAATCTAATTCAATTCATCTCTTCCTATGAGAGTGCTACAAAGATATCGTCATCCATAAAGACAATTAAAACCGTCATGCTATTTTCATCCACCCAGCCAAAGACCCTTAACGCCTTGTATCGGTTCGTGCAAATCCAGCTTCCGGAACCCAAAAATGTGATTGCGACCTAGGCAACCGGCCTCAGTAGGCAGTAGCCAAGTGTCGCTGCCCCGAGGCTCGTTTCAATGTACAGGAACAAAGAGAAGAAAAAAAAAAGGGGTATAGGTTCATATGTGCGCGTGTGCCCTCAGACATGAGCTGCCCAGGACAGAGGAAAAAACGGTGGGGAACGAGACGTTTAAAAGTCATCGTCAAAGGTGAAGTCACCGCCATTCTCACCCTTGGGCTCCTCGTCTTCAGACTTCTTGGTCGCGCTGTGCAAGACACCGGCCTTTTGGTAGTCACCGACACGTTTCTCAAAGAAGTTAGTCTTGCCACCCAGGGAGATATTCTCCATGAAATCAAAGGGGTTGGTGGCCTTGTAGATCTTCTCGTTGCCAAGAGCGACGAGAAGACGGTCAGCGACGAACTCGATGTACTGCTTCATCAGGTTCGCGTTCATGCCGAGAAGGGCACAAGGCAGAGCCTCGGTCAAGAACTCCTGCTCAATGGTAACAGCATCAGTGATGATGTCCTGAATGACCTGCTTGCTGGCACGGCCCTTGAGGTGAGAGTGCAGAAGGCAGGCAAAGTCGGTGTGGAGACCCTCATCACGGGAGATGAGCTCGTTGGAGAAGGTCAGGCCAGGCATGAGACCGCGCTTCTTGAGCCAGAAGATGGAGGCAAAGGCACCGCTAAAGAAGATACCCTCAACAGCAGCGAAGGCAACGAGACGCTGAGCAAAGGAAGAACTCTTATCCTGGATCCATCGAATGGCCCAATCAGCCTTCTTTCGGATGCAAGGAACTGAAGCACGTTAGAATGGTTCGACGTCGAAGGCTCCGGGGAATACATACTGGTCTCAATGGCGTTGAAGAGGTAAGTTCGTTGGGCAGGCTCCTTGATGTAGGTATCAATGAGCAGAGAATATGTCTCGGAGTGGATGTTCTCCATCATGATCTGGAAGCCGTAGAAGCAACGAGCCTCGGGGATTTGGACCTCGCCGCTGAAGCGCTCGACGAGGTTCTCGTTGACAATGCCATCAGAAGCAGCGAAGAAGGCAAGGATGTGGGAGACGAAGAACTGCTCGTCGGCGGTCAGGCGGTTGTTCCAGTCGTGGAGATCCTTGGATAGATCAATCTCCTCGGCGGTCCAGAAAGAAGCCTCGGCCTTCTTGTACATTTGCCAGATCTAAGGGTTCGAGTTAGTCTTGGGGTCTATGGTGGGGGAGCCACTTTACGCGTGAACGACGCGTCACGGACCTCATGGTACTTGATGGGGAAGAGAACGAAACGCTGAGGGTTCTCCTGGAGAAGGGGCTCATCAGCCTCGTCAGGCTTGATACCGGTAGCGACAATGGCCTTCGTCTCCTCCTTCTTGGTCTCCTCGACGATCTTGGTCTTGAGTTCGTTGCCGTCGGTGACGGTCTCGTTGATGGGCAAGTTCTCCTTGTTGGAGGCACCGAAATCGAGCTTCTTGACGGGAGACTCCATCTTGAAGTTCTCAATGGCGGAAGCGGCCTGTCAGAAGATCATGTCAGCTATCAATTGGCTTCACACTCGCAAGTGCGGTATCGGATGTGCACGCGTCGGGTGCATCCATCATCGACGTCACTCACCTGCTTCGAAGGGGTGATTTGCGCGGCCATTGTGTGAAATGTGCGTGTCTAGCAGAAGAAATGGAATCAAGCTGAATCGGAAGAAATAAAGACACGACAAAGTTGTTGTATTTGTGTTGGACTCTTGAGGTAGAGGATGTGGACGCGGTGTTGATGGTCTGGTCGAGGTATGGGCTGAGGCAGATGGGCTTTTGTACATGCGGTGATGCGCTGTCACGTGGATCGGAACGCGTCGCGGCCTGTTCTCGGTGAGTGGGTCGACGCATCCAATTACGGGGACTCGAGGCTGGGGTGTCACTGCGCGTCACTGGGTGAACCAGGGGTTATCGGTGCCTTTCGGGGGCGACAGCTGCGCCAAGAAGTGACTAGCGCTCCGCTGAGACCCGCTAAGAGACCCGCTAACCCACCAGCCACCAGCTCCAATTGCCTAAGTGAGACGCGTAAAGACGCGTTTTGAGGAGCTTCACGTTCGTCTTTGGTAAGGTCAATCACTTTACTTTGATACCTACGAGCTCCACTGTCTGGTACCTGCGTTTTCGCAGGGGACGATGATTCAGGCTTGGTCAGGATTAACATCATGGCTGGCGTTTATCAATCAGCAAGCATTGCATTGCTCGCGTCGTTGGGGCAATGCGAAATGGGCTGCAGCTGGGATATGACGCCAGGCGGGACCGACATGATCCGGGCGGCTCTTTGGCGGACCCAGGCAAGGTCATGGAGAAAGCACACGAGGACAGCAATCAAGTCCATGATGCCACATGGATGGCCTGAGGAAGGAAACACATGCGACTGTTGATGCCGTCAGCATCTGATTGCCAATTTTCTGCGACTCTGCAGCTCGTCTAGTAAGGAGAGGACGCGTTTTCAGGTCTGAACGCGTTTCGTCGGGGACTACCAGATGACGGGACTTGTTTGAGGTCTAGTCCGATTCCTGTCCTGAATGCGGACCACGTCAGGGATCAGCTTAATTAGGCTCGACCAAGCTGAGCCTTCAGGCTTTTTCTGGGCTCGCTTTTTTTGCAGGCCCAGTTGCTGGGTCGATAATTGCCAAGGAAATTTATCAGATCCGATTCTCAAATTTAATTCGACGGCTCTGACCCAATCGTCCGCATCCACCGAGGTTTTATTGAATCTCGGGACAGAAACACAAACCTCCACAGGAAGCGGCCGATTCTCATAAACCTTGTCTCATAGATTAGAAGAGAACACTATTAGAGATTTTAAATATCAGATTATTTTTTAGAACGTTCTTTAACATATTGAAATTTAGGCTACCTTTTAGGAGCATCATCTATACTATATTCATTCCAGAAGCGCCTGGACACCTTGGTCCATCCACACATTCCCGCAAAATCCTTTCTCATCGTGAACGATAGATTCTGACTCACAAGGGCCCGCCCTTTTCGTCAGCCCGACCCCTCTCCATACGTATTTCCGAGTTTCCGGGGTCTACCGTCGGTCCCTACGCTTCGATCTGTGATGGTCTGCGGGACGTCCGGAATTAACCTCGCCCATCTCGACATCGTGCCGCCGGGACTTGCTGCGGCCAAAGAACCCACGGCTCTCGCGGACCCGTGCTGGGTCTGGCTCGGTCGGCTGACGATCGTGGCGGTCACGGTGACGCCGCCGGTCGGTCATGGATTCCTCGCGTGATGGCGGGCTTGAGACGTACTCAGGCGCATCCTCTGCATGTAGTCGATCGAACTGTTCCGGGTCACTGGGGTCAACGGCTGGCAACGGCTGTCCACTCTTTCGCAGGTTCTGCTTTCCCTGCTCCCGCAGGTATGCCTCCAGGAGTGCGGCGTTGCGGGTGTTGGCGCGGAACACGGCATCGGCAAGGTCACCTATGAAGGGGACGATTCCAATGGCAAAGTCAAAGATGATGTTCACGAGCATCCTCATCTTGACACCAGTTGGGAGCCCACCCTCGACCTGCATGCATGTTCTCATGACGATGAGGGCCATGAGCATATCCAAGACGTCACCAACTCTGCGTGGCTCACTGTTAGCAGGGCATCTCGAAAACTCGAATACTTGATAATACTTTGAAGTGCTGGGCTGGGAACGAGAGGGCCAACTTACGCAGGGATCAGTCCAATGGCGCTGCCCCAGCCGAAACGGATACCACAGCAACTGAACAGAGCAAGGTCCAGACGGTAGGCCCGGCGTTTGACCTTGGTCAGAACCTTGCCGTCATGCTGGGAGATGCCCGGCGGAAGAGCCTTCTTGCGCTTCTTGAATTTGCCGCTTGGTGTTCCATTCAGGCGGGTCGCAGGTACTTGTTCAAAGTAAGGATCCTGGGGTTATGGGTTAGCGCTTTGATATCGTGGGGAGGAATTTGGGTTTTACCTCAGTCCCAAACTTGTTCTGCATCGTCTCCCCCAGAATCTTCTTCGTGAAAATCTTTGCGACAGCAGACGCCATGGTTGCTTGCTGGGGAATTGATGATTAATGAATTTTGTTTGGTGATTAATCTTCTTGATATCAGATATCACAAACTCTGGGAAGAGTCTAGGAGTGGTAGGATATGCGTGAACGAAGATGCCAAGCCAGAAAAGTACAGCGTGTGACAACGAGAGAGGACAAGAATTCGTTGATTGAGATTCCAGCCTTTTTTTAATCAACGCCGCCTGTTCAGCTCACAATCAAGACTGTGTGGCCTCCTGAAAGAATTCCCGGTTTTTAAGTATGATGAGATGACTACAGTGAGGGAGCCCATTTGCGTGGCGCGATGATGTAATTCCTGCTGCTACTTCTCGCAACTCCAACACCCAAACTTCTGGAACCATGCAAATGCTGGACGCCTTGGCAGTTTGGAACCGTTACTGGCCAGAAAAAAACTGCCAAACCGTTCTACTGCAATGCCGATCCCAAGCGTGCGTTGGCGCCCTCCTCGACGAAACCTGATGGGGGGCAACTCTCGCTTGCATCCGAAACGTTGTAACAAGCCCGTTCCAGGCAATGGGACGAGGTCAGCAGGGAGCTACTAAGGTAGCTGAGGTCACCGATCGAGACCACTTTAGGTACGTACCCGAATTTGAGTCGAGGCGTTGCACCGCCACGATGAGCTGGCTGATCTGCCGTGGCGAGTGCTCTCAGAATGTGGCTTAGCACTTTTGAGATCTTGAATCGTTGGGCTCACGAGCGGGCAGGCGCGGATGGGTCTCGATGATCTGGCTGGCCTGATGCGAAACTCTCAAACTTGACAACACCATCAACAAACCGCATCCAAGATCGACCTTCTCGACATTATAGCATTTTCGCCCCACGACCCCTGAATCACGAACCTGTTCCACTTCCTGAGGTTGTTTTGCCTTTGGCAAGTGTGATCCTAACGACCGCGCGCGTCTTTTCGTTTGTCGCAGTCTCTCTTTGCGTCATCTTGGCTGTCGCGCCTCAATCATGGTCAGCTTTTCTTCAAAGCTACACTCGCATCACCGCCTCGCAAAGTCGTGAAAAGAAAACATCGCCGACAAGACGACCACAAGGACGCCATCTTCAAGCGTAGCATGAGCCGAGGGAGTCCATCACCATGGCCGGAACACAGATGCAGTTAGAGGATTGTAGGTGGTGGTGGTGAGTGTTGCGCATCTGGGACAGGAACTGACGCAACAACCAACATAGGGCTGGACGACCTCTGCGTCCGCTTCATCATCAACCTCCCCCAGGAAGACCTCTCCTCGGTTGCCCGAATATGCTTCCAGGTTGAGGAAGCCCAGTGGTTCTACGAAGACTTCATTCGTCCGCTTGACCCGACCCTACCGTCGATGACGCTGCGTACCTTTTGCCTTCGCATCTTCCAGCACTGCCCTCTCTTAGCCTCCTTCTCTGTCGAAAATCATACTAAAGCCTTCGAAGAGTTTCTGGAGTACAAGACCCGAGTTCCGGTTCGCGGCGCTATCCTGTTGAACGAGGCTATGGACTCGACTGTGCTGGTCAAGGGATGGAAGAAGGGCGCCAACTGGAGCTTTCCGCGAGGAAAGATCAACAAGGACGAAGATGATCTGGACTGCGCTGTGCGAGAGGTCTATGAAGAGACTGGCTTGGACCTTCGGGCAGCCGGGCTGGTGCCTACCGAACACAAACCCAAGTACATTGAGATTGCGATGCGCGAACAGCATATGAGGCTCTACGTCTTTCGCGATGTTCCAATGGACACCAAGTTTGAGCCGAAAACTAGAAAGGAGATTAGCAAGATTGAGTGGTACAAGCTGTCTGAGCTGCCATCCTTTCGCAGGAAGAACGGCCAACATAACGATGCGGCCAGCATCCCAAACGCCAACAAGTTTTACATGGTGGCGCCCTTTTTGGCACCTCTGAAGAAATGGGTTGTCTCGCAGAAGAAGATTGATGCCCGAAGAGCGGCCAGTGGATCCCACGCACACAGACCGATCGATGAAGCTCATCTCGAGGATGAAGCCTGGAAGACCGACACTGGCGCGGAAACCACAGGGCAGACACCGGCCATTGAGACTCTCGAAGGCGCTACTCAAGAGCTCCAGCGACTGTTGAAGGTGCAGCCGCCCACCCAGGGCTTGCAGGCAGCACACCCTCCCGTCCAGCAGGACAAAGGCAGTGCCCTACTCTCCATCCTTCAAGCCAAAGGCGGACCTTCAGGTGCCGCAGCCCAGCCCGGGGCTCACCACCCCCATACTCCCCTGGATCTGACAGTTGCCGAGGCTCCCCAGCCTCGAACGCCGCACCACCAGCATCACCAGATGCCCTCGATCAACACTCACCAACCGCCTCCTACGTTCCCCTACCCCCCTAACCAAGGCGCCTCTTGGAATATGGCTTCTGCGCAACAGGCGAGAAATGACCAGCCCTACCACCAACAGTATGAGGGGCAGTACAAGAGCAACCAGGCTACCCTGGTTCACCCTCAGCCGCTACCTCCTCAGGTGGAGAGGTCTGTTTTCAACAGGAGTGCATTCCAGGATGGCGCTCAGCACAACTATCGAGGTGCGCCGGCTCCATTTGTCAACCAGCAGCAGGCGCAGCAAACGCCTTATGGCCAGATGCCGTCACAGGCCCCGATCCCTGTAGAGCATTCAAGACAACCCCATTTGAATGGACAGTCGATGGCGCTGTTGAATGCCTTCAAGGGCGGCAATCCAGCGGCACAACTCAAGGAGAATACTCGTCAGCCTCAGGTTCCCGGCCCCGGATACCAGGCACAAAACCACGCACCCCCGTACGGCAGCTTTGGTGCAGCGCCGATCCCTCCACAAGTCCCCCCGCATACTGCTGGAGTCCTGGTCAGTCAAGACCGCTCTCAGCCAAGCCCCAAGGAGCTGCCAGGCTCTCGGGTCGGACCGCCGGCCGACGACCACCGGTCCGCTCTCCTTGGCATGTTCCGCAAAGGGGAACAAACTCAGATTCGGTCACAGGCTGAAGGGCCCCAAACCACTGCCCAACCTGTTTCTGGGAATATGCTGAATGACCTGCTGCGCTCGGCAGGAGATGCTACCCAGACTCAGGTTCCCCCACGGGCCAGTATAGATACCAACCCAATCGTCTCCCTGGACGCGCTATCCATCCAACCCCGGCCTGCCCAATCTGGGACTCCTGGATCGCAAGGAAGGACAGAGTACGCGCAACAATACGGCGGCCAGCCACTCCCGCAAGCTACCTCGCAGCCCGCTCAACCCATCCGCATCCTCCAAAGGGGCCAGAACGACCAGTTCTTGGGTGTCAGCGGAACCTCAGCAGGGTCTCCGCAGGTCTCTCACGCCTCACCAAGCGGACTGGCCGGCCATCTGCAGCCTGCTCATGCTGCCACGAGCCCCGGGCCTGCGCCTTCCTTCCCCGTCCTTAATCGCCGACGTGAGTCGGGAGCTGACCAGAAACGACAATTGTTGTCATTGTTTGGAAAACAGCCCTCTCCTGCCAGCCTGGAGGCTGCTAAAGGAAAAGAGGCAGTCTTTGGGACACCTAGGTCTCGTCTAGCTTCTCTGGCATCTGGGGCGGGCGAGCCAGGTCTTGGAAGTGTGCCACCGTCCCGCCGAGGTAGTCAGACGCCTATCTCGCCAGCCGAACGGACTTTTTTGCTGGATTACTTGCAGTCTGTCACTAACAGCGCCAATCGTTGAGTCAACTTCAAGAGCGTTCTGATTTCTACTTGGCGGAGTATCATTAGGTTGGGGGGGCGGGGGAGCATAACCAACGGAGCCTTGTCGGGGGTAGGCCAAAGAAGTTACAGATGGCTATTTACCTCGTTGCTACATGAAAATGAATTTATCGCAAGCTTACTGTACTGTGCCCTTGGGACGTGATTGATTAGGACTCCTTCACTGTGATGGTAAAACGGAGTAGATTTCGTGTACCTGGTGGCTGAACATGGCGGCAACTTTAGGTCTGTAAAAGCGCAATTGAAACCCATCTTCAACGACTTGGCCTTCTGCTTAACGAGGCGCTCCCACCTGAATCCTCATTGAGGTGTTCTGGGTGTTGATTAGGATGTCATGCTTGGGATCAATTTCGCCCAGGGGAACGTACACACTCGCCTTGAATCAGACGATTGGTAGCTCCGGCACCTTGTTTGTTCGCCGGCCTGGGCTCGGAGACCTGTACCAGCTGTAAAGTTGTTTCCTTTCAGCGGCTGCCTTTACAGCCCCTGGCAGCCCCTGGCAGTTCCTGGCAGCCGCCAGCCATTCCCAAAGCCGAGGCCACCGCCCATAGATCTATAGTCCCCGAATTGCAAGCATTTCTTCAACAACCAAGTGGTCGAGTGGTTAACCCAGATCACGCTCGCATTCCAAGTGGTGTCTGGATGGTGTTTCTTGTTGATGACACTGGAAAGCTTGTATTGAGCGAGTACGTTGAGGCAATGGTAACTGTCAGAATCGGACCGAGGGGCGAGCATCTTTTTTTTTGCCATTCTTATCTTACTGTATTTTTTTCTTTTGTTTTCAGGTTTTTGGCAGAGGACCTATGTGCACCCTAGCGGTTTTTATACACTTACCCTTCATGTTCGCAGGCGTGATTCGAACTTGGGGAGTCTTGGAGTATCGTGGTGGTGTGGCCTCGGACTATGTATGCACCCTTTTTAGACACTAACGTGTGCAAGTCAGAGGATAGGACCTGTGATTCAAATATACTAATATCCGGATCGTGTGCTACATCCTTCGACTCATGTTTGACATCAGATGGTCGCGGAACGCACAGTTGCCCCGAATGCCTCAGACTCTACTGGAAGTCGGTCGGCGCAGGTACGATACCCTTATTGTTACAAATTTAGGTATCTGTTTTCACCAGACAGATATCGAAGTGGTCGAGCGAGCTGAGCTAGCCCCTGACGGGGGGGTAGGTGAACTGCTTTGATTGACGGATTTCACTTGGGACGAATCTGTACGTGTATTGCAGCGCACCAACAGCCTAGGACCTAGCGTGCTTAGGTGATACGACCTTTTAGTCCAAGGGACTTTTGAGTCTAGAGGTGGACTGTTGCGTTCAGTAGGTTCGTGGAATGAGGTTCGACAAGTTGAGTTCCGTCGATGGGACCCCTTTTCTTGTTGCTTGGGCTCCTTTGGATGGCCCAGAATCTATATCAGACCAGCAACTCTATGCAAGGCACATTGCCTATCAAGCACTGAGACATATACCAAGCCCAAGCTGTGGCAGTAGGACAACATCATTAGAAACACCAGACGAATGCTGCTCCATTTTCTGGCTAGCTATGACCGCAGTAAAACGAATATTGACAAAAGTACAGAGAAGGGTATCTTCGAATAGCATCCCCACACCACTGGTCGGACGGGATCCTCAACGGGGAGAGGGGAGGACTAAGAGGATTCAGATTCGTCGTCATCATCGTTGTCGGAAAGATCCAGCAACTGGAAGCGGTTGGCCATGGGGTTCATGGATGTCGATGCTGGGGGCGAGGAGTTGCGCTTTGGCTGGGGGCCGTGTGAGCGAGGCTTGGCTGGAGGGATGGTCAGGGGCTGTGCGCATTCGTCGGCGGACCACTCGATGCGAGAGCCTTTGTACTCCCTGGACAAACAACATGTCAGCTTCTTTTCCTTACCAGCTCTCACAAGCAGATCGAGCCACATTGGACTTACACTCGACTCATCATACAAGTGCGGGCAAACATGGCATTGTGGACCGAGTTGGTGCTGATAAAGCAGTCATCCTTGGCAAACTCCACCTTGATCACATAGAGGTTGTGGATGTGACGGAGGTCCTCGCGGATTGTCTCCTCAGTATGGTTGGGGTCGCGCCCTCGGATAACAAAATTGCGAGTGGCGCCTCGGCTGATGTTGTAGGCGACATGGCCGGCAAGAACAAACTGCTGGTCGCCCCATTTCACAACAACCTGAAGGACAAATCAGTACTGGAGCAGGATCCCAGAGCAACATTGGCGGATTGATTTACCCGCTTGTTCCTGATGTAGAGGCCGTGCTCGCGGGAATGATCGAGAAAGGCAGCAGCATCGCGTTCGTGTACAAACGAGACCCTGGCGGCGCGCTCTCTGGGCCGAAGCAACACTTCCAAGAGAAGCCCTCCGCGGACGGCCGCGGTGACATCGCCATGAGACACACCATCAACCAGGTTGAGTAGCTGAACTGATCGTTGTGCGAAGCGCTCCAGCCGTGGATTGGACTCGAAAGTACCAGCGCCCTTGGGCGGTTTGCGTTCATCGTGAGGGCCGGTTGCTTCACTTCGGGACTCGATTGATGGAGATGAATTTTCGGGGAACGGATCCGTGTCAGCATGAAGCCACTGCCCATTAGAGCCATTTCCCACCGCGGTGTTGGCTTGGTGGCTGTAGGAAGGCGCCTGAGGGTTGTACTCGAAAACTTGCGAAGCCGGCAGGTTGGGGACCTCGGGACCTCGAGATGCACTGTAAGAAGCCAGGGCCGTCTGAGATGTATCTGGGTTCGGCCCTGGGTCACTTAACATCTGTATGTGAGTTAGCATGGCACTGAGTGATGAGCCAAGAAGAGTCCAGGGTGAAAGGTGGTTGGATCCCCCCTCAAGAGATAGTGAATCCAAAGACGAAGCCAAGACACAAGGGCCGCGCCAGCAGGATCAAAGGTATCAAGTCTTAGCGAAACGTACATCAATCGTAGCTTGGTCGACGCCCCCGTCGATGAGCTTCTGCCGCAGGCAAGCTGTGTCAGGGCAAAAGGTCAGAAGGAATCCATCGTTCGTCAAGAGCATCGCAGTTCGGTGAGCTTTTGAACATTGCAGCCATTTCCCAGAGCATACCGTATTGACGAGCGACTTGCACGAGGCTGTCATATTCCACTTGGGAGATAAACACCCCTGGGGCTCCATGTGGAAAAGTCCCAGAGTTCTCGACTTGAAGTCAGCACAGGCCAGCCAGAATGTGATATTCACGACGAATTTTGGCTCGATAATGGACCAGACTGTCATGCATGGAGCTCCAGTACGGGAGAAGAGACATACAGCTGGGGTTCTATTGCAATGGCAATGCGGGCTGAAAGTTAGTCAACCATTTCTCGAGCAGGGAATTATTCACATCTGGTATGTGAATAAACCTTAGTAACTTGGACTTACCGCATAGAATTCATGGTCCCGTAATCGTGACCGTTCAAGGGTGTATTCTTCTTCCAGGGAGAAAATCGTGGGGAGATGTGATGTGATGTGATGTGATGGAAGAGAACGACATGGCAGGCAGCCTTGCAGATTTATTTTCCAGAGCCCGGCGTTCTCAGTGCCAGCAAACAAATCCATGGTATCTGTTGGGCGAAACAGAAATTTCACGTGCCGCTGCCGCCAGCTGCTGCGAGCAGCCAACTGCTATCGGCTACCTTTGTCAGTCGTTTGGCACTTTCCATTCATTCACCAATTCAGTCATCCACTTTGAATGCCGTGCGTAACGAATAAATGAGGCAGATGAAGTAAACAAGCACTGTGATGTGATGCTGGCATCTGTTGGTTGCATGGCTCGGACGATAAGGACATGAAGCTTCCAAGCCTTGTCAAGGACAAGCTGGTGGCGGAAGATGATCCCTCTGGATGGCATGGCCATCTTAACATTAGGTTATACACTTGCGGTCAGCATGTTGCACATGAGAATCTGTGATGTTGATGACTCAGTGGATTTCTGTTTCCTTCCTTAGACTTGCCCCTAACGTGATGAACAAGTGAAATATCGAATCATGGCTCCAAGGTCTTCAACATGCACTGGGCCGTTGGGAAATGACGTCGGGAATGCCTTGTCGGGAGTCATTGGTGACTCGTGATGTTGGATCCTAGACAGACAAACAAAAAATGCGAGGCTCAACCCTTTATACGAAAAAAAGCCCCCTGTGATTACCGCAGTCAAGGCACTCTTTACCCGCTCATGCGTCCGTCACCTCCAAAGACTGACGCAGGCCTGAACCAAAAGCAGCTAACACAAGCAATCGTGATACCCTGTGACCCGGGAGGCTGCACCAAGAGGATCGGAGGTTAATGCGGCAGATAACCTTACTCTAACCAAACGACGGGATGTTTTAGCCCGAAACGAAGTGCGCCCATCACGCGAGTTTGGCAATTGGCTATCCCGGACATTGTTGAACGAAGAGGTCGGTACATAGCGACAAAGAGGCAAAGATGTGGGAGGCGAAGAAAGAAGATTCGGTGGTATGTAATCATGTGTGCCATTATTAT
Source organism: Fusarium nematophilum (assembly GCA_033030565.1). Lineage (NCBI taxonomy): Eukaryota > Fungi > Ascomycota > Sordariomycetes > Hypocreales > Nectriaceae > Fusarium > Fusarium nematophilum. The sequence goes on along the minus strand of JAVIXY010000023.1, from coordinate 100,666 downwards.
CGTGATACACGAGACACCGGGGTTAGCGACAGAGCCTAATACGAAAGAGCGCACGATGACGACGACACAACAAATCCACCCGCTCCTGCCCTGCCGTGTGTACATGGGAATGTGAAGAGCAAACCGGTCAGAGAAGAACTTGGCTTTGCTGATGGAACCCTGATCCATCTTTAGTGCATGATTACCGAGAATAGCGGATGAGCCAAGGGGGCTCCGAGCAGGGACGGGATCGGGAACAGGAGGCAGGGTGTTATTTTTAGGAAATGAATGGAAAACACGAGATCATGTGATGTGGTCCTCTCTCATTTGACCAACCAATCTGTTGTTTTTTTGTCACCATCCAAAACTGAGCCAGCCTAAGCCAACCGTGGATGCCACCCGACCAGCATCACCCTAGTGACGACCAAACTCTGGTTTTTGAACCTTGGCCCGCCGGCTGGGACGAACAACCTCGCACTGGTTGAGAGCTGGATTGACACGTGCTCCAGCAGAGAGTTTAATGAATGATCAACAGATAGCAAAGAAGCCAATCTTGGGTGGGGTTCCAGGCCGTCCGGCTTCCAAGAGACCCGGCTCACTTTGGGGGGGGGGGAGAGTCAGGGGCTGAGCTGAGCTGACTGCTCTTTTCTTCTCGAGGGGGAACGTCGTGCTCAGAGGGCAGCTCAAGCAGTGCCACCACCTAGCTGAACCCGACGCCACCGCAGGCCCATGGGGGAAGAAACCCCCGCTAAGATCGATGAAAAAAAGCCGCTAAGCGGCGCTGAGAACCACTGAAAAAAACGGTCCACGGGTACGGCCTCCACATAAAAAAGGAGACGGGTGCCAGTGTGTTTTTCTGGACGCAGGAGCGGTACGTACCTTTTTGGGCTGTGCCCACCGGCCGGGCTGGCCCTCAGTCGCGCAAATAGCAAGCAGGATGCCCAACCCCTGTCTCGCCCTTCCCTCAGATGGTTCGGCTTCTTGCTGGGCCAACACAACGCCAACGCTTTTCCTTGTGCACCCTCGCTTCTCCTTCGTTCCGAGTCCCATCCTCTCGCTTTTTCTCTTCTTTTTTATCCATTCCAGCGTTTTGAGGCCACCGACATCGACTTCATCATCGTTGATCGAGCCTGTCTTCTCTCGCTTTGCTCCTTCTCATCGCTCGCTTTACGACTAACCTCTCACTCGCTTTCTTGCCGCCGACCGATCGCTTGTTCTCGTTGTCCTCGGCCTCGTCCTGATTTTTCAAGAATCAGCATCTGTATTCATAATCAAGGGGGACCATCTCGACACATTCTCAACTTGGATATAACTGTTATCAAGACTGAACAAACCTTTGTTAAGCCCTGAAGGATATCCGTCGTGGGCCTTGCTTGATCTATCCCTTCTCGACTACCCCTTACGTCCTCTCGTGCCCAGAGAATTCATCTCAACCTCGCCCGTCATGCGTCCCACCTCGAGCCTCGTCCAGCTGGCTGTCTGCCTTTCCTCCTTCGCCCCTCTAACGGCAGCGTGGCCTGGCTGGCTCCTTCCCGAACCAGATTCGCTCGTTGCTCGACACGTTGTCCGGCAAGAAGACCTCGCTCGTATGACATCACTTTTCGTATCCCTTAACGACCTGAGATGCTGACCTAGAAACAGTACCACAGGAGACGGGCATTCTCAAGGCCCGCCAAGACAACGAAGATGAAACGCAGACCGAGGAGTCCACACAAACTCGCAGACAGCCCAAGACGACAAACCTAAACACCGCCAGGATTGAGACTGGAACCGATACCGCCGAAGCGGAAACTGAAACCGGAACGGAGACGGGCACGGAAACTGGCAAGAAGAAGTCTGAGACTACAGGCACAGGAAAGAAGAAGAACAAGAGCTCCGAGCCGACACGCACCACCTTCTCTGCCAACGATCCTGCCGGCGGCGTGACCATCATGACCCCAGCTACCACTTACCAGCCCACTCCTCTCTTCAAGATTGGCGACTATGCCACCTTCGGCTGGAACTACACCTCGCTTCAGGGTACACCAACTGCTATCGACGTTCTCGTTAGCTGCTCCGAGGCGAATGATATGTGGACCCTGACCGCCAACATGACTTTTGAGACTGAGGTTTCGTACGTCTGGGACACTAAGAAGGATCGGGATTCGATCGAGTCTCCTCTCATTGTTGCCATGTACACTCTCATCATCAAGGACTCAGACGCCGAGATCAGCGATTCCCCCGAGCCCGGCTACCTGGGAGCTTACACTGGCCTGCAGTTTGGCATGTACACTCCCCGGGACTATGTTCCTCTTTCTGAGTGGAAGTGCGTTGGCTGCAATGCTGCCCCTGGCCTTGACCACCAGGCTATCGGCTTTGCCGTAACGATGAGCGTCATCACCGTTGCTACCTTCACCTGGTTCGTCACTGGCCTGGGACTGCAATGATTCGCTTTTTTTTTTTGCGACCACTTCGGAGTTTGTTATTTTCCTCGGGGTTATTTTTGGGCAGGCAGCATCAAGTGGGGAATCGTTGTTTATGCCCCTTTATACTTTGGACATGCTTTTCAAGCTTTTAAGGGGATGGCGTTTGCAGATGGATGTTTTCAAGTTGATGGTACCGCACAGGGACGGAAAAACTCCAGTTTGGATGCTTCATGATCTGGTTGTCAGTCGAAGTTGATTCATGTAATGATCTATATACATCTTAATCTCGTCGGTTTTTTTGGGTAGCCGATCGAAACAAGTTTGCCCTCAAAATATGATTACATTCCTTGCGTCTCGATGCGTCGACCGGTCTTTGGGTGTGGGGGTCCATGCTAGCATCGGCTGCGATGCTGCTGTAGTTTGATGGTTCCGGGGTGCATCCAAGTCTATTTGATGGGTATATTCCTTGGTAGTGTTACATGTGTGGGAAAGTCCCGTCTATCTCCGGTCTATATGATGTCTTGATTCCGTGGGGAGCACATTCCCCCCTCTAGACCATGCGCAAGGTGAATCCTGCACCCCTCTCTTCACGATCACGACCCTGGAAGATGCCTGTAAAGTCAACGTCGCCCAGGGACGCAGCCTGGCCTCGCGCAGGAGCATGGGGCTCGGCACGCCGACGGCGCTCCTGACCGGCCTTGCTGGGGAACGTGGGGAACATGCTCTCGGGCTTTGGCTTGGGATCCTGCCGGAAGTACTCGTGCTGGAGCATCTCCTGAGCCGTCGGCCGGCGCTCCGGGTCCAAGGACAGTAGGTCGCTCAACAGGCCGGCGCCGGCGGCTGTGAGGCCTGGGAGGCGGGCGCGGACGACGGAGCCGGTGGCGGCAGCGGCCTTGGGGAGACGGAGGGAGCGGGCGTTGGGCAGACGGCGGAAGCCCGGCCACGACTCCTCGGTGGGGACGCCGCAGAGCTCAAAGATGCGAGTGACCTGGTCGACCTCATTCTTGCCTTGGAGGAGGGGCTCGCGGGTCAGTAGCTCGCCGAAGATGCACCCGACGCTCCACATGTCGACGGCGGTGCCGTACGTCTTTGTGCCGAGGAGGAGCTCGGGGGAGCGGTACCAGAGCGTGACGACGAGCTGGGTGAGCTTGGGCGGAGGGTCGCCAACGTAGCGGGCCATGCCAAAGTCTGCGATCTTGAGCTGGCCGCGGTTATTGAGCAGGAGGTTGGAGGTCTTGAGGTCGCGGTGGAGGATCCAGTTGTCGTGTAGGTAGGTGATGCCGGATGTGAGTTGGAGGAGGAGGCGCTTTACTTCGGAGGAGAGGAAGGGCTCGGGCATGTCTTCAAGGATGCTCTTGAGATCGTGTTCGACGAATTCGAGGACCAGGTACAGAGAGCTGAATGGGGGAGTTAGGTTCGTTAGTGCCTGGAGACGGGGCCGTCCGAGATGGGGCTTACTTGTCCGGCCATGAAACATCGTCTCCGACTACCACCTCCTCCAGGGAGACGATGTTCCGATGATGGCAGTCCTTCAGGATCTGGATCTCTCGCAGGCCGGTGACGGGTAGCCCGTTGCGATCCGCGGGATCCAGCTTCAAGCGTTTCAAGGCGACAACCTTGCCCGTAGCCTTGTTCGTCGCCCTCGCCACCCACCCGTAGGTTCCCTCCTCAATGTCGTTGAGCTTGTCGTAGTTCTCGACACTTCTACTCTTTCCCCAACCGCCGGCGGGGAACCTCAGCAGCTTCGCGGGAGGCTGAGGTCCCTTGGCGTCGCCCTGATTTGCGCCGGCGCTGGGTTCGGGCGTGAGCCTCCGTCGCTTCGAGGGCCGGCCGTCGTCGTCGTCGTCGTCGTCGACAGCGAGCGACCTATTCTGAGCCCGAGTCGCAGCGACCTGCGCTTGCTTCTCGGACTCGAGCTTGCGTGCCTTGTCTGCCTTTTTCCGCCGCTTCTCTTCCTTTTCGCGCTTGAGCTTTGCGTCAAGGCGGGCGTCCTCTTCGGTGTCTGCCCACCGCGACTTGCTCGACATGGTTTGGAGAGTGGCGCCTGATGCTTCCGCCTGAGGGTCCAATTTTGGCGTTTGCGCGGCGTGAGAGATCCTCTGTGACGGAACCAAGGCGAGGATAGTTGTGAGGGATCGGAGAATGAGGCTGCGTATGCCGTATGTATCATGTATCCGGAAGCATGGTCGACGTTGAAATTGCGGGGAGGAATTTCGTTTCCCGTCTTGCCCATCATGGGGAAGGGGAGCCCGGGGAATTTCTCTTATCTTATCAGCAGCTCTAAAGTCTCCAGGGCTGCAAAACCATCGTCATTGGCGCTCCATGGAGTGAGTTAAGTGTCTTTCACGTGTTACTGTCCCTTAGTTCCTGGTATAGTCTACCCAATTCAATCCAGGCCATTGACTGACAGAGGTTTACGGAGCAGGCTCAAAAATGATGAGACCGCTCAGCGCGCGACCGCTTCTGACGCTCGGCGGTAGTCGCTGGGTGCAACGGCCTGCTGCATCATCACTAAGGAGCTTCTCATCCAGCATTCGCCGTTGCCAGGGCGAAGTTGAAGGAGGAGAAAGGAAATGGTCAACGCCTCTTGCCAAGCAGCTCTTTGAGGCCATATCGGTGAGAGATTCACATTCCCAGGGCAGCCAAAGTGACTCTAAACTAAATTGCCCTTTGAATAGACGACTGGGCCTGTTCCCCTGGCCAGCTACATGCGCATGTGCCTGACAGGTGACCTCGGAGGCTACTACACGGGAGCCATTGGCGAGGGCCGGGACCAGTTTGGAGCAAAGGGAGACTTTGTCACGTCTCCCGAGATCTCCCAGATCTTTGGTGAGCTCATTGGCATCTGGTTCATTGCGGAATGGATCAGCCAGGGCCGGCCAAAGGATGGGGTCCAACTCATCGAAGTTGGACCCGGCCGTGGCACTCTAATGGATGATATGCTCCGTGTGAGTGTCACCAGAATCTGCTGGCCACGTCGTCACTGACTTGTCCCCCCGTGCAGACGATACAGAGGTTCCCTGTCATGGCAAACAGCATCGACGCCATCTACATGGTGGAGGCCAGCCGCGAGCTCAGGGAAGCCCAGAAGAAGCTCCTATGTGGCCCCGATGCCTCGTCGTCCGAATCCAAAGCCGGATTCCACAGCCCCAGCAAGTACAATGGAAGGCAGATTGTATGGACTGACACCATCAAGTCCATCCCGATCGGTCAGCCCCCTAACCCACCGTCCCCCCCAAACCTCTATCACTATCAGCCAACTGACGGGGCGACATGAGCCAGAACCTGATAAGATGCCCTTCATAATCGCCCACGAGTTCTTTGACGCCCTTCCCATCCACAGCTTCCAGTCGGCCCCCGCTCCTCCCCCTCAGCAAAAGCCAGCCGGTGCGGCTCCCTCGGCCCCAGGACCGCAGCAATCGGGTAACGCCCAGCCGATGACCATGGAGTGGCGGGAGATGATGGTCTCTCCAACCCCTCCAGGCGCCACCCACGCTGACCTCGGGACCCCCAAATTGGAGCAGCACGAGTCCCCTCCCGAGTTCCAGCTCATCCTGTCCTCCAGCACCACCCGCCACTCTCGCTTCCTCCCCGAGTCCTCCCCCCGGTATCGCAAGCTCAAGCAGGTCCCCGATTCGCTCATCGAGATATGCCCTGACGCCTCCATCTACGCCACCGACTTTGCAGCTCGCATCGGCGGCACGGCCCAGTATCCTAAGCCCGAGCCCAGCGGCGCCGCCCTGATCCTCGACTACGGCACCTCGGACACCATCCCCATCAACTCCCTCCGCGGCATCCGCCAGCACAGGCGCGTGAGCCCCTTCTTGGCTCCTGGCCTGGTCGACCTCAGCGCCGACGTCGACTTTACCGCCATCGCCGAGGTGGCTACCCTGGCGAGCGAGGGCGTCGAGGTCCATGGCCCTGTGAACCAGGGTGATTTCCTGGAACTAATGGGTATCCGTGAGCGGGCCGAGATGTTGACCAAGGCGCCGGGCGTCGATAAGGAGACCGCCGACAAGATTGACAGCGCGTGGAAGCGGCTTGTCGACAAGGGTCCTGACGGCATGGGTAAGCTCTACAAGGCCTTGGCTATCTTGCCCGAGAACGATGGTCGGAGACGACCAGTTGGATTCGGGGGCGATGTTCCATCCTGAGCGGGATAAAGTTAGACATCAAACAAAAAGGCAAGCTGGGTGTAAAGGCTAAAGCTACGGAGACGTCCGTACCATCATGCTCTCATGAGGTTTCTTGTTGTACAAGCTACCTTACTTGTCATATAATCCGGGATCTATTCCTTGTCCTCCTATGTAACAAACGTCAAAATCCATTTAACGGGGAACTGAGCAAAAGAAAAACCCAATGCATTCATATCAGATTCGAAGCCATTCACAAACCTACGTAAGTATACAAATATGCACCAGTTGATCAACCGTGCCCTCTCTATCCTCGACCGATGCAGCTTCCGTTTTATTTCGCCCTTACGAGCTTCGCGTCCTCGTCGTCACTGCCATCGTCCGAGAACTTGTCGCCGTCCTCGCCAATAGCGAAGATGGTCTCATTTTCTAGTGACTCGCGGGGGGCCGTCCGGCTGGTCCCCTGGTGGGTGGCACTCTGTGAGGCCCCAGAGAAAGAGAGTCCGTTGGCGGGCTGAGAGTTGTTCTGGGGCTTGCCAACTTGAGACTCCTCGTCATCCGAGTCTTCTCCTGGGACACCAATGTCACCAATCTCGAAGTTGCCGTCGTCGTCTTGCGCGATCTCGTCACTCATAGCGAAGCGGCGATTGTTGGCAGTGGGGCGCCAGATGTAGGCAATCCAGGCAACATCGGCAAAGTAGACAATGTTTAGCCAACCGTCGAGGACGAACCATCGCGTCTTCCAATGGAAAGGGACGAAGTCGGGGTCGTTGACTGACGCAAACGTGAAGCTGTTGAAGAAGAAGAAGGCAAAGATGACGAGGACGCTAATGAGAATGGCCCACCACAGCTTCCTGTACATGGCCTCCTTAGCGTGTTGTTTTCGCTCACGGAGGTCCTTGAGGGTAAGGTTGAGCGAGTTGAGCGTCCACACGTAGAAAGCGGTCAGTGTCCCGGCTAGCGGGAGTACAATGAGCAGCACGAAGGGGCCTGTTGTAAGTTAGCGGCATCCCAAGAGGTTCAGCAGGGGGGAAGCTTACCAGCAGTCTCCGGGGTAATGGAGAGACTTGTGACGGAGTACACAAGTCCAAACAAGAAGTGCGCAGCAGCAAGCCACCGCACCCAGATCATGGTCCTGCCTAGGGTGGGCTTGACAACACCGTAACCCATACAGACGATGAGTAGTAGAAAGAAGGAGAAGGAGTTTCTCGCAGCGTTTAGGATGCCAACAACTGTTAGTAGAACCTTGGAACCAATGTTTGCGCCGTTACGGTTCTGGTAATCTAGCATGGGTTAATCAAGGTTGGCTACCTAAGGATTGAAGGTAAAGACAAACCGTAAAACCCCCAAGTCATGAGCATCTCCACCACCAAGAAGATCAGGATGGCCGTGATGTAGTTCTGTACGGCCACTACTCAAGGTTAGCATGTCCATTCGAGCAGCTTCTCGAGGGGGGAGGATGAGCTCACAGATGTCATGGCGATGCTGGTAGTACAGAAAGCCCCAATAGGCAGCAATGAGAGCGTACAGGATAGTCATTCCACCGTAGAAGGGCAATTTCGGGATCTGAGTAGCCTGTAGCTCGCCATATGCGTTGCGCCACTCGACAACCGCCTCGTACTTGTCGGTCTTGAAGCCCTGCGTCACGACGCAGTAGAATCCAGTCTTCTTGATGGAGTAGTTGATTGGGCTGGCCTTGTTCAGGTGGACAGCTTTCGTGAGGATCAGAGTAGATGACTTCTTGTCAGCATCCTGATCCAAGATGAATCTTCCAATGTCGGTCGTGTTGCAGAGGCCCTGCTCGACGAAATCCTTGTCGCAGACGCTGAATCGCTAGATGGGACGCATTAGATGAGGGTAGACAAGCTGGGAGTTGCAGCGCGCTCACATTGCCGCCATACTCAGAATCTGGTATTCCAACCAACTTTCCGTCCTTCCATTCATATATCACCAGGCTCGCGATCGGATCTTTGACCTTGGACTGGCTGTTGTTGAGAAACTTGACGAGAATAAAGGGATCGACAGGTCCGCCCCATGAGCTTCGGCTGTACATGCCTGCTGTTTGTTAGAATCGGGCTGTAAGTTCAAGATCTGTGCGTTGGTGTACCAGTGCAATATTTTTGATAGCCATCTTTCTCGCTCTGCAACAAGAGTCATTAGCACACTCGCGACCCGGGTGCTCGCGGTCGACTCGGCAGCGACGTACCAATCCAATTTCATAGGCTTGGGCAGTCCAGAGGGACATGCCCAGCAAGAGCAGTCCCGCAAGGAACCTCATGTTTGATACAACGTCGTTGTTGCGGCGGAAGCTTCGGAAGGTAGTTGGGAGAGGGATAGGAGAAAAGTGATGTTGGATTGCAGTCGGGGCGAGGGGAGCAGTGGGAGCTCCGAGACGTTTAAGTGGTGGCGTCGTCGCAGCTTCTATAATTTATGGAGCATAATCAAGTCTGCTGAACGACGATCTTTGCGCGGGCTTGAAGGCGTCGAGTATGTGGGAATTCGGCACACGCTTTATTGAGAAGAAGCGAGCAACTGATGATGGTGTTGTTTGTTCGTTCGAGAACTGGATATTGAAAGAGGGAGCCTTGCGGTTCGAGGGAGCCAGCCTGGGAGAGAATGATACCTACCTACCCTTGTACCCACGTATACGTAATTGGCCGCCCGTGATGCCAGGTCAGCACCAGCGGAAGGGCCTCCCGCCGTTTCATTGGCTGGCTGGCCCTGCCAGCTGCTGATAACGATAAGACCCCAGGTAGGAGCTGCTGTGGCGCATCATTTTCGCGATGCGAAATTCCCGTCTACATCATTCCTCTAACAATCCAAGTTAGCGTCTCTGCCAACTAATAAAGAGGTCGACCAACGCCAGCAAAACGATGGGAAAAGGAACGGACAAGCTCTACGTAAGCCAACTTTCCCTCATAGTCCCATCGCCGCTCATCCGAAGCCTAATTGATACTCCTAGATCACCCATTCTGAGTGGTCATCCTCTGACGCCTACGGTGCAGCTGGCGCCGGCGCGTCGTCTCGCAACCAGCACAGCAACGCCTCATTCCGCCGTCTTCCCTTCAACTTTTGCGCCGCGAGCCTCCAGCCCTTCAAGAACCCCGTTTGCACGCCAGAAGGCACTATATTCGACGTCGAGGTCATCGGTGCATGGCTTGACAAGCATCCGAACCAGAACCCCGTCAATGGCGAGCCATTACAAAAGAAGGACCTGATCCGTCTCAACTTTGCTCGAAACGCCGAGGCAGATTCACTTGGTGCCGGCCTGAGCGATGGGAAGGGCGATCTAATCGACCCGGTCACGTACAAGGTGTTTACGGACAACACGCACATTGTCGCAATCCGTCATGGCACGTACGCCAACGTCTTCGCCTGGGACACCGTGGAGCGCATGAATATCAAGGCCAAGATGTGGCGCGACTTGGTTGACGACGAGGAGTTTACCCGCGCCGACATCATCACACTACAGGATCCCCAGAACGCAGCTAGCCGCAATCTGGACCAGTTCAAATACCTCCAGGACGGCCACGATGCACAGCTGACAAAGGAGCAAGAGGACGAACGAAAGGCAGGCAACATCAACTCAAATGCCCTGGGCAGCATGGGCAACAAGGTCCTACGTGCAAAGGCAGCGGTGGACAAGGCGCGCAAGGCACGAGAGCAGGGGGGCGATGTCAACCGGAGCTCCACGGCCCTGGCCAAGCCCGCTGCTGCTACGAACGTGGCCCGTCAGCCTATGATCAGGGACAAAAAGCTGGCACCGAACTCGGCGGCATACACCACGGGCAAGGCCGCGGCCAGTTTCACCAGCACAGGATTGACGCCGGAAACAAGCGGCGAGCGGGCCCTGTTAACGGACGAGGAGTATATGCTAAAGCCAAAACGCGTCAAGACCACGGGTTTTGCCAGGATAGAGACCAACCTGGGCGACCTCACCATCGAGTTACACCCAGAGTATGCCCCAAAGGCGGTTTGGAACTTTATCAGGTTATCCCAGACGGGGTACTACAAGGGCGTGGCATTCCACCGCAACATCCCCAATTTCATGATTCAAGGTGGCGATCCGTCAGGGACGGGCCGTGGCGGGCAAAGTATCTGGAACAAGTACTTCGACGACGAGTTTGAAGGCCCGTTGACCCATAATGCAAGGGGAACAAGTCAGTGTCCCTCGCTCCACTTCAAATCTTGACTACACGCACTGACACGGATAGTCTCCATGGCCAACAAGGGCAAAAACACCAACTCGAGTCAATTCTTCATCGCATACAAGCCAACCCCCCATCTAGACCGCAAACACACAATCTTTGGCCGCGTGGTCGAGGGTCTCAACGTCCTCTCCAAGATGGAAGACGTCCCTACCGACGGCTCCAACCGACCCTTGAACAAGATCGTCATCAAAGACATCGTCGTCTTCCACGATCCCTTTGCAGAGTTCCAGGCGAAGAAGCAGGAGCAGGAGCGGCTGACCAAGGAGCAAGAGGAGATAAGGCTCCGCGGCGGCACCGATGACGACAAAACCACCTGGACCGGCAAGCGGATACGCAACGACGGGACTGTTGAGGTGGCGGAGTCGAAAGAGAGCGTCGGCAAGTATCTCAAAGCCGCGGCGCAACAGAATGTCACGACAGCCAACGAGACAGACTGGAACGATGTTGACACTTGGAGTGAGCCTGCACGCAAGAAGATCAAGGGAGGAGGCTTCGGAAACTTTGACAACTGGTAAACGACAACGTGCATTTCAAATGACACGCGGCGTGATCATTCAAGATACCAGTATGTACCCTTTCAATGCTCATCTCATCTATCAGAGAATCCATACTAAGGAATGGAGAAAGTCCATGGGTCATGACTCGTGGATACCCAACTTTTCTTTTCTTTGCGCCTCGTACATGATGTGACAACTGAAACGAAAATTAAACGAAGTAATGGAAAGATGTCGAAATGACGTTGCGCCGGGCCTATGGGTAGGGTGTGTGGGCAGCATCTACACCATAGCCGGTAGAGCGTCCTCTTCTACCTGCGGAGGCTTGAGGAAAGGCGGTGTGCTGGGCGCAGCAGGCTCTTTGTCTTGCAAAAGCCCCGCGACGACACGCGCCTGTTCGAGGCCCGTCTCCCGATGTATAGCATGCAATCTATCAATAGCGTACTGTCGTGTCTCGGGGGGACAAGACGAGGACATGCCAAGGATGTACAGAGGCCAGACAATGGTGTGGCTCGCAGAGGCAAGGGCCATGAAGCGCTCTGCGCTATCATTTCGAGTCACTGACTGGACTGGATCCATCAGCGCCGGACTCCCAGTGCTGCTCGACGTCTCGGATCTCGACTTGGTGTGTGAATCCGGAGCTTGTGAGGGCGATAGCACACGATAGGCCTGCTTCTTTGCAGGAACCGACACTGCAGCCTCTCCGCTTTCAGAGTGCCGTACGTCCCGAATACTAACGACGCCAAAGTGCTGAGGGACGCTGGCCGCAATCGCCTCTCCAAGCATACCCAGCAGCTTCGTGGCTTTGGCCAGTAATTGGAGGTGATGGTCTGGTAGTTTGTGCGAGCCAGCCGTCTCGGAGGCGAGGTAAAGTTGCTCAACGATTGTTTCTAACAAGAGCATGCGTATTGCACGAACACCATTCCACGTGGTGGACTGGACAAGCCCTGAATAGACATGGCAACACCGGCCGAGAACTCTCGGGTCCGGCTGCGTCAGCTGTACACGATGGTACTTCCAAAATGCCGGCAGTTCCGGGAGTATCGAAGAAAATTCGTCGTCAATGCTAGATAGGGTGTTCACTATGTCGTCAAGGTTGTCGAGCCTGCCCGACCTTATATCGTACCGAGCTTGCAGTGCCTTGTAAATGGGGTCGACGACGCTCCATGCAGGTCCATCCAGCTCGTCCGAAGGGGGTATTTCGCGTCGAAGGTCTATCAGAGCCTGAGGCATAGGAAGACCGCTCTGGATGCAGCTGATGAGGACCGAGTGGCAGAGCATGAGAAACATGCGAATTCCAGCTTTGGTTCGGAACTGAGCATTACCTCTGATGCTTGCTAGAGCCGCTGCACCGTTGACGTGGTCCTGCCACGCACGCATAGTTTGAGGGCTGTGCCCCGAGACAAATTCATATGTGCCGAGGATGAGAACAGCCAGCATCGTGGTGTCTTTGACAACTTCGATGGGATCGCGAAGAGCACGATGGGTGAGCTTGAGGGCAATGCCGTAGCTCTGCTGGGCCCGGGTCATGGTCTCTAAACAACGAGTGACTTGGGATAAACCTGCAAGTCCAACGGCTGTCATACTGACGGTAACTGGATCGACTTGGGCATGGGCAGAGTCCGGGGGCTTCCACACGTCGTAGATGAAGGCATAGTTCTGGTGGCAACCATAATCGGCAGCTACGTAACGCGAGAAGAAGAAAGCCGTTCCGCGCTCCTGAAGCTCGGGCGACAATGCATCGCCCAACAGGGCATGATCCGCGGATAGGCCATTAACATCGTTGCCATCGTCAAGGCTATCGTGTGAGGATGATTCAGAGGGCGATCGACTAGAGTTGGTAGTTAGGGCTGAGAGGACAGGTGCACGGAATCGCGCGGTGGATTTGCGGCTGGCTTTAGACGAAGTCTTCGGGGCTGGTGATGAGGAGGCGACTGGGCCTGGTTCAGAGACGAATCTTGGGGATGGCTTTGAGGCTCGCCCGGCAGCTGGCTGGGGGGGCGGAGACGGAGAGGTGGGTCCCCGGCCGGCGGGAGTAGTCTTCCTCCGAGCATTGGATCGAGAACGCGACTTGGCGGCCTTGTTGATGACATGAGAGCTCTCATCTCGAAACATGAGATCGACGAGGTTGCGGTAGCCCGGACATGCTTGGCTGCGCTTTTCGCATTGGCCACATGCCGGCTCCTTCTGATCGCACTTGGGTACAGAATTCCTACGTCAGCAAAGGCTGCGGGCCGGCGGGCTGAGGCGACTGCGACTCTGACGGCGGTGGCGCCGTCATGGTCGTTGTTGGGGGCATGAGGCAGGAGTTGGTATCGGGCTAACTCACGCGTATCTTGCGGAGGCGGCAATTAGAACACCCCCCAGAGGGCTTTCCGCAGTATACCATAACGGTAGAATGGAAGAGGCGCGGCCTCAGGAGTAGAAGGCCAAAGTCGCTGGGCCGAGGCTGAGAGGAGGGTTGGGAACAAGAGGCGACGGCGCTCTGTCAGGCCCATGGCATGACGGACTCTGATTGGAGACGATGGTCGGCTTCGTTGTCGGTCTGGAGCGCTGGATTTCCCAGAACTTCGCTCGGGTCGGATTTATAAGCCCTGAAACGCCAGACGCTGGGGAGGCGAGGCTCGTCCAGGGTCGATGAGAATGTCAAGTCGTCAAGAAGGGTATTGCTCGTGAGATAGATATGCTAGCTAAGTCGTAAAGATCGTAATTCGTTAAATCGTCAAAGAGGTCAAAGAAGAGGGGCAGAGCAAGCGCAAATTCTTGGTGATTATGGACCGAACAGTTGGCCGAAGGAAGAGAAATGAAGAACAAGAATGAGAAGGGGAGAGACAGCCTTGTAGGGAAGAAAAAGGGTCGTCTTGACGACGATTGGACGTGGTTGGACGCAGGAGGACGTCTTGAGATGCAGGACGGGTGGGAAGGCGCGGGCATGGCTGTGCTGTTATTTCCTCTCGACCATGCATTAGAGAGTTGCCCCCAACCCAATCCAAATCGACCATATCATGAACAGGGGCCCCACAGCCTGACATGTATCTCTCTCATGATGCACACTCCATATTGAGTAACCACGCCCGTCCTGTCTTTGTTAATGTGTGCGCAGCGCTGAGACTGTCATCCTTTCCCCTCTGCCCGCTTTGGCCAGTCGACTTGCCGACCCTAAGCAGCCCTACAGGCGCCAGGATGTACCAGCTAATCATGACGACACGCGTGGACTCCTGTAACCACCCATTTGGGCACGGGCAGAGGAGAGCAGCCCGTTCGCACTCATACTAGAGGGGCCGGCATTTAGAAGCAGGGCGCCCAATGGCCATTTCCTCGGGCCTTGGAAAGCAGTCACAATATTCCTCACAACCTGGGCGTCTGCTGGCTGGTATCATCCCATGCCCGTAACCATACTAGACTGCGGGAGCATATGCAACCCTACTCCAAGTTTCGGGTGAGGCTGTGCCACAGCCCATGAATGGCAGAAGTCTAATGCAGCCTGGGATGGGTGAAAAGCCACAACTCGGGGTCGGTGCCGAGAGGAAATACGGGTGCCTCACCGTCAACCTGCATTTTTATAAGGTATCCAACAGATGTACGGAGTAATACTACGTAGCTCTCGTCACTCTGGCCCTCCAACGCTCACGGTTAAAAGCTTGGGTCTCCCATCATTCAAAAATCCAGACTGGTCAACCCCGCCGCTCGCACCAACATCGTCGTACGGAAATGCATACCCCCTTCCCTCAAGCGTAACACTATGACAGATCCTCGAGTAGTGGTTAGTCCTCTCCGCCTCTCCCTTCCCTCCCCCACCACCACCGTAGTACAGCTCGACCTGCTCCCCCTCGGGCTGTCGCCCGTTACCCGCGAGCGTCGCCCGGTTCAGCGCCGCCGCGAGCCGCGCCCCGACGTTGAGCTGCGCCGCCGACACGCCCGGCCCCGCAGCAAACGGTCCGGTGCTGCACGAGACGATATCCCGTGTTGACGGCTTGGTGAAGGAGAAGCTCGCCCTTTCCCTGCCCACGTTGGTGAACAAGAGCTTGCCGTCGTGGACGCGGCCGGTCACGTCGCCCCATTCCGCCTGTGTATTGATCACCAGGTCCTCCTTCGCGTACAGCTCCCATGCCGCGTTGACCGTCGGTGCGAAGTAGTTCTCCAGCAGGCCCGGGTGTAGCTCCGCGCCGGCGTTGGGGCTCAGAGCTCGCAGGTTGGCTCCGGACTTGGACGTCACCACGAGCTTCTCCCAGCCTGCGCCATCTGCCTGGCCCTGCCGCCGAAGCCCGGCGCACACCTCATCGAGCCCGTTCTTGGGCATCCCTGGCACGTGCGTGACGGCGCCAGCCTCATTCTCCAGCTTCAGCGCGACCGGCAGGCTCACAAAGTCGACGTATGACACGTTGACGTACAACTGATCGTTGTTGTACGTAAACTCGCAGAAGCCCCAGTCGGCGTCAAAGTTGGGGTCTGTCGGGTTCGTCACCGATGGCTCCACCACGGCCGGTCCCGGGTTGATGAGAAATGTAATAGGCTTGTCTTTGCAGAACCAGATCCGGCCCCCGAAGATGTGCGGTATCCGCACCCTCCTCTGTGACCCCGGCCCACCGATCGGGATGGCGTGGTCGGCGCCGACAGGCTGCAAGATCTGCGAGGGCGACGCCGGACGGTACACCGTATGCCCGTCCGCGAGCAGCATCACGACACCTTGTTCATCTCGCCCCGTGAGATGTGCAAAGAGTGAAGGCGAGTCCGACTGGTTCTTGAGCACAATGTCAAGAAACGGTGCTGTAGGCATGCTATTGTATTTATATCGAAAAATACTTCACAGCGAGTATTTAGTGAATATGTGTCGTCAAAAGATGAGACGAGGTGAGCCAGGCGCAAATGTGTTTAGTAGTGTTAATCACAATGCCTCCTGGGTATTCGCCTTTATATATACTATATACCCATCCGCAGTGAAGCCACCAGCCTCCACACCCCCCTCGGCCGTTCTTCTGCCCTGGTCCAGGCCCAATTTTGCTGGCTTGTCCAGCCAGGCAAAAAGAGGCGCTCAGCTCGCGCAGCCATGTCATGTTTCAACTACGTCAGTAGAGAGCGCGTGCTTCCAAGGTTTTCTACGGAGATGGTCGAGTCCATCAAAATCTTGCCTGACTCCCTCAACAAATTCGCCCCCATACACAACAAGTAGGTAGACTGGATAAAGGTGGACAGGCTTGAAAATATTGAGTATTTTCCTGGCCGTCCGACTGCCTCCAATTCCGTCCTGGATTGCCACGACAATAAGACACTATGTACACTAGTAATACGTAACCATGCTCCCAGCAGCTCTTCCGATTCGTAAACCCCACATTGAGCCAATCTTATGGAGATATCCTAAGCGTAGAGCATTTCAAGGCTAGCGTGCAAAAGGAAAAACACAAAAAAGACAACGTGCCATGCAACTGCCGTAACTTGAAAGCCAGAGGTTGAGCTATTGATTTCAGTGCGCTCATCGTTCTCAGGATCCTGGCTGTCGCCGAAGAAAAATCCTCCTGAAGTGACATTCCTCGCTGTTACGTCCGGAATTGCGCACAACGCCCCTCCCTGAGACGTATCGAGGCATCGGCTCAATAGATGTGACTGGCGGTCACCATCCGAGGAGTTGAAGTAAGCCTTGACATAGTTGACCGTAATCGTGGCGTCGTTGGCCGGCGGACCCCCTGACCATAGAGGATTGCCATTGCTCCAGTGTTGAAGAATAAGATGACCACCAGTTGACGGCATTGCGTTGCCTTCCACCTGGGCGAGCAGCTTGCTGTCTACATAGAAGCGCACCCTGCCTGGGGTATAGTCAAACCGATACTCGTGGAACGCATCCGTTGGGTCGAAATCTAGGTTCACCCGTTCGAACATGCCGGTTTTGCTGGCGTCGTACCCGGCTTCGAGAGACAGCTTGGACTGAACGACCAGGTTGACGGGATAGATCCTTCGGTCATGGTCGAACTCTCGGGAGAGAAACTCAATGTCAATCTCTTGAGTATCGTTGAAGTACTTGACCCAGTCAGCTTTCGACATTTCATGTTCCGAGATCCAACAACATACCCAGAAGAAGGCAGCGCAGGTGCCGTTGATTGCGGTGGCCTTCATACCAGCCCGGAACGAGCCCCAATGAAGGTCTAATCTTGCCGTGTCTATCTCAGCCGCCGAGACAGCCCCATCGTGGTCGACCTCGCTGCCCACTCGCAGTCCCAGACCGGCCTCCCCATCTGATCGGTCCCCATTCCTTGCCAAACGAGTGCCGATGTTGCTGGGCATGAAGTTCTTGCCATGCTCACCACGGCCAGCCTTTGCTGATACCGTGAATTCTTGCCTCACCCAGTCGTGGTTTCCTGAAATGTCGCCGACTCGAGTGAAGTCAGTCTCCAAGGAGTCCATAAACACTACCGGTTCCTTGCCTGCAGCATCTCTGATGAAATAACCGCATTCACAACTGGCCGAAACAAGGCATTGCACCGAGAAAAGGAGCATAAGAGAGCGCATGTTGACCGAAGAACGGAAGACGACAGAGAAGCAGGGTCAAGCCTGAGGATGCGGCCCCAACCTTTAAGCAACAAATCAGTGTGCCTGGGGCTCCGGATCAGGACTTTGGGTGTAGTGGCGAAGTTTCTGGCCGGGTTGCAGCGGGAAGAGGGCTGTTGCTATACATATATCCCAATAGGATAAGGTAGGTAGCCAGGAAGCCACTTCCTTCACGGCCACAAAATGAAAGGCAAGGTTGGACCTGCATAATACCCGATCAGATGCAGGAGAATCTCCTCGGCGACGGATCCTTCCTCGTCCAAAACCCGCCAGAAGCCACCATCTACTTAGTGGGAAAGAGTGTCGGCACATCGACTGTGGTGCACTTGCAAGTATAACCGGTGCAGCAGGGCCAGAAATGATGCCGTTGTCCACGTGGTTCGACTTGCGCGATCTGACTCTGACGTCCAAGAGGCCAGCGTCAAACAGGGGAAGACAAAGCTGAGTACAAAGATCAGCATCACCGACGCCGGAGCCATGCCTCATATCGAATAGGCACAGCGTGCTCACCGATTCACCTGAGATCAAATCCAATCAAGTGTCATGTTTGACAGGTGCTGATTATTCAAACAAACACTAATCATCTATACACGAGTGAACGGGCCAGCCTCCTCTCGACGGTGCACGGCGCCGGGCGGCCGGTCCCTTTGCATTCCCAGCTGCATCCCAGTTCCATGCCGCTCCCGCTGTACATGGCCGCAGTACCAAAACAATCTGTATATCGAACAAGGTATCTGAAAGACAAGACAAGAAAAACAAGTGGCAAGATGGGAGATGGGAGATAGGAGATAGGATAAGGAAAGGAAAGGAAAGGAGAGAAAAGAAGTGGAGACAAAAGAGTAGAATGAATCCTTCGAAGCGTGGGCTAGTGGGAGAGAGCTGCAAATATTAAACACAATAAAGGTGCCAGAGCATATAGAACAGAGGAAGTAGAAGGCGACACCAGCCATCTTGGACCAGCCAACCGTCCTGCCATCGCAGCAATTAGCCTGCGCTGCCACTGCGCAAATGATCCAGTTCCCTCTGTCCAGGGCGCAAGCCCAATGCGAAACCCGTTTCCCGATCCCATTCCTTACCCCCGATTAATGCCATTGACCCTTTGAACCATGCGAGAAAGGAAAGAAAAGTAAACAAAACAAAACAAAAAGAACACCAACGGTGCCCACCATAAACAGACCTGCAATCAAACTTAAACATCGCGATTGCCCGCCCTGCCTCGGGTATCGCCAAGGAGATAATGAGATGAGAGAACCATAGGAAATAAAGTTGCAAAGAAAAGAGACGAGTCCAACTCCCTCCCAAGCCCTTCGCGCCAGAAACGACAGAGTCAGAGAGAGGAACAACTCGGACCAAACCAAACCAAACCAAACTAGGAAGCAGAGAGGTATATGCCTAGGAGACAAGGAGAAAACCCAACCAGCCCGGGGGCGAACATAGGAAATGTCGTTTCAATCATTGCGGATTAGTTTTAGTACACGCTGTCCTCGTCTGCCCCCTGCGACGTCATGGAGGGGGTAGAAACGTTCGAGGAAGCTTCAGGGTCGTCGACATAGCCAACGAGAGCCTGAGAATGCAATTTAAATGACTCGCCCATGAGTCGTGTCATTCTGTAAGACAAGTTAGAATTGTCACGTTGCGACGAGGTTGGCTGGACTTACCCCCAAACAACAACTTCGTCAAGTATCGAGCCCCAAAGGCGTGCGACGACCGCACTCAATTGAGACATGTAGTTCTCGTCAACCTCCTTGATTAAGAGTTGACGGATCTTGTTGTACATGGCCAGTTCCTCCTGGGTCGCGGGCTCCTCGTCATGTTCCAGGCGATATAGCCACAGCGATAGGATGATCATGAGATCCATCCCACAGAGCGGGTGCTCCACACTCCAGTTGGTAGGCGATACACGGGCGATCCATCTGACCCCTTGCGAGACGACGGTCTCCAGGCAGTTGTAGCACTCTTCAATGACCTTGATCATCTCGCTCGAACGCTTTACGCGATCTCGAGCACCGGACATGGCCGCAGCGACCTCATACGGGTCATGGTAACGCAGTGCCTCCTGCACCGTCTTCAGATCAACCTCAAGACGAGCGCGAGCGTTCCGGTACATGGCCTTAGCATTGAAGATCAAGGGGTGGCCTTTGTGGGGGGCACTGATAGGAACCGGGAAAGCCTCAGGCTCGCACATGTCGACGGATTTCTCCCAAGTCTCCAAAGCAAGCCGTAGCTTGTACTCGGTAACCACGTCTTGCAGAGCCTCGGGGCTGCGCTTGTGATACCAAACCTCGAGGAAGAGGGCGTTGATCATGACGCGCGTTCCGAAAGTGCTGTATCGGAGAGTCTCGCCTTGGAAGAGATTGTCGTGGGCCTCCATGAAGGTTACGGTAGTCGAGGCCTTCAGATGCTCCTGCCACGTCGCCTCATCCGAAGTTTGCAAGTTCCAAAGCGTCTCGGTGGAGGGGAGCTGAAGGTCCTCGAACTCGTTGAAGCTTATGGCTGGCGTGTGGTTGTAAGTCAGGGTTAGCAAGCCAAAGAAGATGTAGACGGCGTAGTAGGTACGACGGCACCCCTCATCCTCCACCCACTCGGCGCGGGTTGGTTTGGCTCCACCACGAGCTTCTTGGCGAAGCTTGAGCTCATACCGGTTGCCAGCCACCATGTTGGCAAGCAGGCTTTTGATTGAGCACGTCCATTCAAGGCCCTTGGGGTCACCACTCCAGCTGGCGAAAATCATGTTGAGAAGATTGCTCTGCATGGTCCACAGTGGGCACTTGCGGGAGCTGAAGTTCTCTTTACTCTGGAGGAACTGGTTTACCAGGACCTTAGAGCCGATGTGAAGCATATAAGCCTGTTCCTGGTCAAAGGCGTAGAGGGCGCCAATGCTAAGAACTGCCAATAATAATGGAGGGGAGACTTTCGTTGGGTGAAAAGACGCCGGATGGAGAAAGGGCAGGTGGTGGTGGAATAGACCGAAATAGGTCGATAGGTAACGATTCAAGGAACCCAGACCGGGGAGACGGAAGCCCTCCGGGATAGCGTGTTCGCTATCCGCGCTGCGAATGTGGTCTAAGATGGCGTTGCGCTCATCGTCTCCCAGGACCTCGGGCGCCTTGTATCCAGACTTGGATGATTCCGACACCCAAGGAGAAGGAGGCGCAGCGGCGGAGTTGGGCAATGAGTTGATCATTGACTGCAATGCGGGAACAAGACCGTTGCAATTTTGTCCGCCGATGGGAGGAAGTTGGTTGGAATGAGGTTGCAATGTGGTTCCGCTGGCGAACGACTGCTGGGACTCGAAAGACCCGGAAGTACTCGAGGTGATGGAGTGTGCTTTGGGTTCTGTGACGGGCTGGGACATGAATCCATCCCACTGAACTTGGGGCAACGCGATGGCGCCGGAAGGGTATGTCACTGTGGACTCCATGACAGATGAGGTGTGGGGAGAGTATGCCATAGACGGACTGTCCTCGTAGGAATGGTCTTCGCGCATAGCAGCAGTGGCCTTGTGGTGAAGATCTGCCACAAGCATGGCAGCGGCCTCGACGTCGAAGATGCCATCAGCACCGGATTCCATCTGCTCTAGAGTTGAGGGATCGAGGGCGATGGATGACTTCGAAGGGCCGCCGACGGCGCGAGTCTTGGGACCGGCGCGACGCTTGCCGTCGCTGTGAAGAGGGATTCCGCCATCCTTGGCGTGGACAGTTCGGTCATGTCTGAGGAGAAGATCGCGGCGAACAAAGGTACTCCTGCACTTCATGCACTTAAACGGACGCTCCTTGGTATCTGTAAGGTGGTTAGCGAATGGGCGGCGGAGATGGGTGACGGAGGGGTCGTGGGGTGATGGCTGGTAGGAGGGCTGAGAGGGGGTGGCACACGTACGTGATCGTTCATGGCGGCTTCGGTGTTCGCTCCTGCTAAAGGCCCTGTTGCAGAACTGGCACTTGTATTTGCGCTCGGGTGCCAGTGAGGCCTTTCGCGAGGACGCTGTCGAGGCCGCAGGGGGCGGGAGGACTGCTACGCTTGCACCGGGCATCTCGACGAAGTCTGGTCGCGTTTCCGGGAGGGGATGGCGACGACGACGGCAAGGTTGCGCTCGGAAACCGGGCAATTAGGCTGGGCCCGACAGCACGATGGTTGAATATCGTCTGGATCGTAGGTTGTTGCTCTCGCTCTCGCTCTCGACTGCTAGCTCCTCGCTTGCGCGCGCTCCCGTGGGGTTTAAAGGGTGACTGCGGTGATCTGGAGCGTAATGATGGTCATTGGATAAGATTGTATGATGATCATGGAAAGGTTGAATCGAATGGGTTGTATGGGGATCAAGGCTCTAGATGGCCTCTTCGAAGCTATGCACCGGTCTGATGAGACGGGCGGATTGGGGCGAGGTGATTGTTGGGGAGTGAGTGTGGTGATGGGGGGATGTAAGAGGGAGGGAATAAAAGCGAGAAGGCGTAGAAGAGTTAGAGGGGCGGACGAGAGAGGGGGGGGAGAAATCCGGAGGGGAGAGTGACCCGGAACTTGGGGGGGCACTTATTTCTGAGTGGGGAGGGGAGGGGAACATGGAAAATCAAGACGAGAGAAGGACGGGAGGCGAGGGAGGAAGGCGCGAGGGAGGGAGAGGGGTGGCTGAGGGAGTCACTGGCTGAGGCTGGGTACTCGTGCCAGCACAGCATAGCACAGCACAAGCACCCGGCACCGAGCACCCCGCCAGCGATGGCGAGGTACACAGCACAAATGCAGCGCTATGCAGCACTCTCCAGAGTCCAGCAAGCAGCAGGAGTGATGAGGGGGCCAGGTCGGCTGCCCCCCTGTAAGACTGGGACCAAGGGGAGCTGGGGAGCGGAAGGCTGCAAACGAGTGCGCTGAACCATCCTTCCAAGCTCCACTGACACAAGCTGCGGGGCCAATTTGGTGGAGGGGTGACGAGGGGCACCATTGCCGGTCGCTCTCAAGCCCTCTGCCCCTAAGCCGTTTACGGAGGTAGCAAGCAGCGTCTCAGCTTCTGGACGAGGCGGACGAGCGAACGAGGGTGAAAATTCTGTCAGGAGAACCTGGCCCCTGGGGGGAGAGACTCGTCGAGGTGAGAGCACCGCTAAATCGGTCTCATCTTTTTTTCCCCCCACTGGCCTGGCATGGCCAACGACCCCAAAAGCCCGGGCGGTCATTAAAAGCAGCGTTGGTTCTTGTTGGCCGAGACACGACGGCTGGCACGCGAGGGACGACCTGAGTTTAAGAGGTACCTGAGTAATCTGATGTTGAGGTACCCTCTCGCCTTGACCCGGGCGGTGAAATACTTCGTATGGTTTGCTCAACCAGGTTCCTCCGCAGTACACGCCCTGGATCCGCCATTTTTTTGGGCATTCTCGCAATGTTTTTCCAGTGGACAGAATGGAGACGATGGCCGAGGGAGAGGATCCCGCCCGGGATGGATTTGCTTGTTCTTGCAGGCCCTAACGCAAAGTTGCAGGCGCCGCCCCATTCGCAAAATCGTCGGTCAAGAACAACATCTCGTCTCTTTGTCGGTGTCAGAGTCGGTGACAAGCAAAACTCCCGACTAATAATGTGAGAGTCAATGCGGTGTCGAGAGAGACCTTGCCGGAGAGACAAGGAACCTCCGGCCGACTCCACTGTAAGGTAATCCGTCATGTCCGCCCTGGAGGTTGGTGGCCCGAGGCCCATGGAGTACGCCCCACAGCTAGGTATAGAAGTCCACGGGGACCACAGAAACCGGCGCCTACAATACAAGGGGCAGTACCTTGTAGACAGGGGGCAAGCGAGGCGGGCGCGAAACAGCAAGTGAGCAGGGTGGCAGAAAATCAAGAGCGTGAGAACAAGGAACGAGGCACGAGACCCTCACAAAAACCGTTGGCCGCCACGATGACACAGCCAGCGAGAGGCTACATATGCGAGAATCGGCGTCTGGCTGCCGCGCATCGGCCAAGCATCCAGAAGCAGCCAGATCTTGGGAACGTGATCGCGAAATCGTGAAATCATCGAGGCCGGACTGGCAAGATTAGGTGGGGAAGCTCTCGAAAGCTCCAGCGATCATACCAGAAGCCTGGGGAGCTCGCAGCTTTGCCTCACCCTGCCTTGCTTTGGAGCTTTCGGCCTTGCAACTTCACTCTGGTCTTGTGCTCGCCAGCAAGGCTCTCTGTCTTCTTCAGGCGTAGCGTCACGACACGGCAGCCTGTCAAGAGATCCCGTTCCCAGAGCACCGGCTCAAGGCCGTGGTCGTCGCGGGCGCGCCTTGCATCCCGCGGCCCACTTGATGCAAATCTCCCCGGTCAAGCGCGTCTTGTAATCCGTACCTTGGCGAAAACGGGACCAGGCCCGCAGCGGGAGAACTGGTGAGACTCACCTGGCCTCGCGTTTCTCGTTTCTCGTGTCGCTCTCACCGTTGGCACGGTGCGGGTTGGCACGTCCAGTGCATGTCTAGCCGGGAGGAGCAAGGTAGGCATAGTGTTCTCGTCCTAATCGACACGGCTTGCCGCTTAGAACAATACCTGGGACACTTTAATCTCTGGTGGTAATTTCATCGAGACCATTTTATATCCCGAGCCATATATATCCCTTTGTTCAGACAGAACACAGGCGTGTAATTTTCTATTTTTTATTTTTTTTTCATTCTTTTTTATCATTTGCCATAGCCACCAAGGTTTCGATCTACCAGCACGAGTCCGTGGCATCCATGTCTCTTGTTCTGGAACACCGTCTCCATCCAACCGAAGCAATAATAGCACCTCGAGGATAGGAGTCATGTCCGAGAGCGCTCAGGAGAACGAGGACAGGCTCTCTGGGCTGAACATTCTTCGCAAGTCAGGGGTGGAGCTAATGGGCCTTTGTCGGCCGTTCCGTAATGCTGAGCCAATGCGAACAAAGACAGGTATGAAGCATATATTGCAAAGAAGAGGTCCAGGCAGCGGCAGGGAGAAAAGAGAAACTCGGGAGATCTTGGTGATATGCAAACAAGTGCCACAACAGAGAGGGATGTAGATATGACTGACGGATGGTATGGATGATACATCCAGCCCGTGAGATCAACAAGAGTAGAGCGGTCACCGACGGGCTCATTCCTGGGCCATGGCAGCTCTCGGAAACGGCGAGAGCAGAGAAGCCCAGCTCATCCACAGCGCCAGGGGGCAAGCCACAGCTCAAGATTTTGAGTGAGAGGAATGGCGGTGTTGCCAGCGCCCCTCACCATCGATTGCATTGCGCATTTTATCCGAAGCCAGCTCGGTCTTCAGCTCCAGGAAGGCGGATTGCCAGCAACATAAACTTCACTCGCTGTGGAAAGAATGGAAACTTGAAAGATGCGCTACTGGGACCCTCCAAGAAGTCCGGCCCTCTCGGGTCT
Organism: Fusarium nematophilum; assembly: GCA_033030565.1. Taxonomy (NCBI): domain Eukaryota; kingdom Fungi; phylum Ascomycota; class Sordariomycetes; order Hypocreales; family Nectriaceae; genus Fusarium; species Fusarium nematophilum. Next base: position 75,556 of record JAVIXY010000023.1, on the reverse strand, counting down.
GCAACCTATTTGTCGTCTATGCTGCTGGTACCCCGCAACGGTCGGACGGCACTGGCGCCCGAACGGATCCAGCAGACAAATCCACTCAAAGAGAAATGGAGGGGGAGACGTTGTCGCAAGGAGATGAGGGGCTTCTGTCCAGTTACAGCAAAATAACACCCGAGGGCCGAGCTTCTGGAGCGGCATGAAGCCATCTGGACTCCGTGGTGTTGTCATTGAAGACAACCATCAACGGACGTTTGGCTGTCCAGCTCCTGTTGGCCCGGATTAGCTCGAGTCGCGGAACGGGACGGGACGCTACGAATTGCCCTTTTTCAACCCGACGACATCAAAGATGGAAGATGCGAAAAAGCAGCGGCGGCGGCGTCGAAATACAGTATGAATTATTACGCATTCCTCTCCCACCCTTGCGTTTGAAAAGCCAACCGTTACGAGGTCGCCTGGCTCCCAGGAGATCCACGCTGTTGGGCTAGCCCATCTTTGTTCTACCGGGCGGGTCCGCGGCATTCTCCCGGAGTACAGTAGGGAGCCATGGTTTGGGGCGTGCTCCACGTGGTCTCAAGACGATGGGTGGTGGAGTGCATCGAAGCTGGTGTGCCTTCGTCGCTTGTTGAGTGCTGCAATTTGGAGTTGCTGCCTTTCTCAATGCCAATGTTCCTTTGAAGTCAAGGGCAGAGGCCAGCGGGATGCAACCCAGACGCAATCACCGTATCGACGGTCTCGGACCCGACCACGCCAAGCACAGGCTCTCTGCCAACACGCAGAAGCACGGGAAGGGAAGCCCCCAGAGGAACCACAGGAGCTATCAGCAGGGGAAGTCGAAAGGGAGGGGGGAAGAGGAAACGACGCGCACAGTGTTGCTGTCCTTGATGGATGTCCAAGAAGAGAAGGAGGCAGCTGGGTGCGAGATTGTAACCTCAGGCAGACAGCAATACATACTACGTAGGTACCTATATAGGTAAGTAGGTACTAGGTAGGTACCTCCTACCAGGTACTAGGGAGTACGTAGGTATCGAGGGAGGTATCCGTCGACTTGAGGGCTGGGAGATTGGAAAGACAGGGGCTGGTCGTTCCCCTTAACTGATTCCTCCCCGGGTTTAGCAAAAGCCTCACAGCTCCCGAGTACTCTGTTGTTAGGCCTCCGTTAGCAGCCAGCATTGCCAGGCCATCTAGCGTAAATTACATCCACCGCGGATTGTATCCGGAGCTGGATCTACGTAGTACCAATATGCTGACTCATATATAAAGTCCGGACCTTGTCAACGATCAGGAGAGCATGGACTTGGCGAAGAGGGGACGGCCTGTCATCCCAGATGAAGATGGGTTGTTATCGCGCTCAATGATCGTTTGACGAATAGATTCGCGACGCAACGAACTCGGAAACAAGCTGGACAAATGGGCCCTACGGTTCGCAAAGTACCCCTTCACAGGGAGAAATTGATACCTACAGGAACCCTAGAGCAAGTCGGGAGGAGACACCCTTTCCCCCTCCCAGCGATGGCCTTGTGCGTTTGAGGTTCCGAGCGCACCAGCGGCCGAGAGGTGCGTTGCTACTCTCTGATACTACGCGACATCTTGTTGTACTCCGCCATCCCCTCAAATCTTCCGTCACCCAGGAAGGGGACCCAGAGGAAATGCCAGTTTTGGGGGGGTTATCAATGACGAAAAGTCTACACTACCTAGAGAGAGGCCCAGGCGAGCGTTCACACGGACTTATTTCTCATTGAGCGTCGGTTGCTGATCGAGCCTCTTCCATGTTAAGAAATCCTCAACACGGACGTATGTGGGAGCGTCGACGAACGTCTTGACAAAACCCCAAGCCGCTGGGGCCCCCTTTCTTGACCCTGAGGCCATTCCTGCATCGGATACGTTGATACTTTTGTACGTAGTAGATTTGGAAACTCGACCGGTTGCCGAAACAGAACAGAGTCCCAGGTTCTTGTGAGGGACCTGGAATCTGAATGGAAGGTTTCATCACGGCGTAGTTTTTCCAGTGGAGAATTTCAGTGGAGGGTTCAGTGCATCCCTCACTGAACAACTGTTAGTGAGGTCCGCTTAGCTGGGAGCGGCTGCGGAACGGGACTGGGACCCCTCCTTAGTTTCTCGTCATTCTGTACTCCATCCTCACACTTCAATTTCAACTTCAAGCAACAAGCAATTGCAGCTCCTCCGCCTGGTGCCTAGGACGACCAAAGACGACAAGACGGCCCCAGACGCTGTCCGACTTGGATCTCTCGCGGTCAAGTCAATCCCTTGACAAATAGGTCTTCGACAACTCACGCCTCTGCTCGTGGTAGCCTTCATTGGCCTTCCTGCCGCTCTTCTATACCGTCTTTTTGCAGAAGCAGGCGCCTTGACGGCCATACTGGCCTGCTCAGTCCATTCTGCTCTGGTCTCAGCCAACCCGCCCTCCTCAACCCCTCGCCAACCACTCGCATCCGGGCCTGATCCCACTGTGGTCACCCCTCTCGCCCCTGGATTCTCGTCCTCCTCTCTAGCGAGCCCTGCGACTTCCCGCGTCTCCTGCATCCCCTTACCAGCCTCGTGGCATGCTGTTGCGCCATCGCTACCGTGGTGCGAATCGTTATCGTCAAACTCGGCACCCGTGGATCAGCGACAGGCCTGCCGCTTTTGATCATGTCCTGAGGTGAGCTTCGCCGCCGCAACATGCTCAAGATACAGACCGCCGCCGTGCCGCCAAGTATCCACTCTTCGCGCACTACCCACGACCCCTCTGGCGACTCCCCGTCCGCGTCCGCGCGCATCACGCCTGCCTCCGTCCAAGCCTCCGATCAACATTCTTCCTCAACTCGGGTTGATCCCGCCTGGGGCCTCATGAACGGCATCGTCGGCACCGCCCCTATGGGGGCCATGTACGTTCGCGCCCTCTACGACTACGAGGCCGACGATCGTACCAGTCTCAGCTTCCACGAAGGCGATGTTATCCAGGTCATCACACAACTAGAGAGCGGCTGGTGGGATGGTGTTATTAACGGTGTCCGAGGGTGGTTCCCTAGCAACTACTGTCAGATTATCACAAGTCCCGACGACCTACCTGACGCCGCCCACAATGGCGCGCTCGACAACACTGAAGAGGATGCCGAAGACGCCGAGATTTACGATGACAACTACGACCAAGACGACGACTCGGAACAAGATGGCCCTGTGGGCCTGCCTCTCGAGGGTACTGATGGAGGCGACAGCTCACGCGCCGACTTTTGGATTCCCCAGGCCACCCCAGATGGCCGCCTGTTCTACTACAATATGATGACTGGCGATCGTAGCATGGAGCTGCCCCTCGAGTCCCCTGTTTCTACCAACGAAACCGGCCCGCGAGATCGGATGAACGTCAATATTCCCGACAATACAAGGCCACCCCCTGAGATGATGGCTCGCGGCTTAATTCAAGACGAGGACGATGAGTCGCTGACGTCTGCTTCTGAGGCTGAAGGCGAACCTTCAAGACTCGAGTCGCGTCGCTCAAAGGTGCTTCAGAAAATACCGGTACCTGCAAACCATAGTTGATGCTCTTGCTAACTATCTTCAAGCATCGGAATCGTGCCTCATTCGGCGCTTTGTCGCCCTCGACATCTATGGACTCCATCAATGGCGCATCTCCCATCGGTCGCCCAAGAAACGGAACATCACCAAATGGTCACCTTACCGCAGGTCAGGTTCCAAACATAGCTTCAGCTACTTCCTTCACAAGCACGACGTACAACCTTCCAACAACCGCCACTGTTCCTCGATCATTCTTTGATGACGGGTCCACGCCTTCGCTAAGCTGGACCCTGCTCGTTTCGAATATGAGGCGTGCCATCGACCGATATCGCGAGGCGATTACGAACAACAATCGTTCAGAATACGTGGCACGAGCTGAGGACATATCTGATCACCTGCGCCTCCTCCTCGCTGCTGGTTCCGGGACCACAGATAATCACTCTGGCCAGCCGTCCATCATCTCGACGAACAAGGCGCTCTACCCTCACTTCCGGGACATGATGTCTAAGTTCTCAAAGCTCGTCATCTCCTCTCACATTGCCGCTGCTGACTGGCCGAACGCGGAATCTATTCAAAAGTGTCTACAGGAGGCCGATGGCGTGCTTCTGGGTGTCTTTAGCTATGTTGAAGTCGCCCGACAACAACGTGGCGAGGAGATCCCCCGCCTCTTTCCGGGCTTTGTTATTGGCAGCACTACCGGAGGCAGCTGGCAGAACAATGGACTGGGTCCTCGGGACGAAATCACAGCCAACTTCCTCGAGGATGAGGAGGGCGTTGTGGAACCGACGGCCATCCTCGACAACAAGTTGTTGGAGCGACTGGATGAACAGAAGCGCATGCTCGTGTCCAGCATTCGAGAACTCGACAAGAGCCTCGTCACGCCAGAGAAAATCGTCACGCCCTACCGACATGAATTAATCGGAAACAACGTTTGTTTTGCCGGGAGCAGAGTGCTGGAGACTTTCCGACCATGGATTGCCATGATTGAGTCGATTGACCTATCTTCCCTTGGGAATAGCTTCCAGACACCGCAACTCTCGGATTTCGGCACCAACAAGCAGAGCCTCTATGACAACATCTCTGATCTTATCTTGGGATGCCAAGCCGTTGCCGGACCTCTTGCCGATGAATGGGCTGAGATTCGGGGTGAAGCACTGGAGAACCGCCTGGAATATGTTCGCCAATGCGCACGAGCGCTGGAGACCAATTCTTCGCATATCAGCTTCTCGCTCCAGCTCCTTTCAGAGCAGGTGCAGATTAATATGCAGCAACATCAACCGGAGACACACAGCCGTGAGGATACCTTTGCTCGAGTTCCACTGCAAAGAGGGGAGACCATGCCATACGAACGACCGCACCAGCGGACCGAATCGAGGACTGCCCCTGTGCGGCCTGCTTTGGTATCATCGCAATCATTTAGTGAGGGAGACCCTCCGGCAGGCAACTTCCGGAAGGGCGACTACTCCAAGGTCAAGAAAATTTTTGGCGAAGATCCGTCACCCCAGGTCACAGCGACGGAAGATACGCCCGAGTTCTTGCTCCTTGATTACGAGAATGAAGTATCATGGGATGCTAAAACTTCACCACCCACTGTCAAGGGAGGCTCTCTCCTCGCTCTGGTGGAACAACTCACCCGTCACGATAAACTTGATTCCAACTTCAACAATACCTTCCTCTTGACCTACCGATCATTCACCTCTGCCCGAGAACTTTTTGAGCTTCTTGTTAAAAGATTTGGAATTCAACCACCAGAAGGTCTCACTCAATCCGACTACGAAGCCTGGAGGGATCGAAAGCAGAAGCTTATCCGCTTCCGCGTCGTTAACATTTTGAAGAGTTGGTTTGACAATTTCTGGATGGAGGAATACAACGAGGAGTCCAAGCAACTTATCCGAGACGTTTACACCTTCGCAAGAGACACCGTCAAATCAACCGAAACTCCGGGCTCGGCACCCTTGATGGCAGTCCTGGATCAGAGATTGAGCGGAAAGGAGGCTGGAGCTCGCAGGATGATTCAAACCGTGAATCAGAATACGCCGACTCCGATCATGCCAAAGAACATGAAGAAGCTCAAGTTCTTGGATATCGACGTGGTCGAGTTCGCCCGGCAGCTCACGATAGTCGAGTCCCGCCTCTATGGCAAGATCAAGGCCACAGAGTGTTTGAACAAGACGTGGCAGAAGAAGATTGCCGAGGGTGAACCCGATCTGGCCCCGAACGTCAAGGCGCTCATCCTCCACTCGAATCAGATGACGAATTGGGTTGCCGAGATGATTCTAGCGCAAATGGACGTGAAGAAGCGAGTTGTTGTCATCAAGCATTTTGTTTCTGTCGCAGATGTAAGTGCCTAGCCATCCCGCCGATTCTTCCACGGCCTTGTTAACACCCCTCCAGCGATGTCGCGCTCTGAACAACTTCTCCACACTAACTTCTATCATTTCCGCCTTGGGTACCGCGCCTATCGCCCGTCTGAAGCGAACGTGGGATCAGGTGCCTCAGCGCACGCATACCACCTTGGAAGCTATGCGGAGAGTAATGGCAAGCACCAAGAACTTTGGCGAGTACCGAGAGGCACTTCATGCTGCCAACCCTCCTTGCATCCCCTTCTTCGGTAAGTCGTTGTAACTCCTGCCCAGGAAATAAGTCATGAAGCACAGTGCTCACAGATCACACAGGTGTCTATCTAACCGACTTGACCTTTATTGAGGATGGCATTCCTTCTATCATCAAGAAGACTAATCTCATTAACTTTGCGAAACGCGCCAAGACGGCCGAGGTCATCCGAGACATCCAACAGTATCAAAACGTGGGGTACTCGTTGCAACCCGTCCCCGAGCTGCAAGACTACATATTGAACAACATGCAAGCAGCGGGTGATGTGCATGAGATGTATGACAAGAGTCTGCAGGTTGAGCCCCGCGAGCGAGAAGATGAGAAGATTGTGAGGTATGTTCAATTGCGGGATAATCCCGCGTCGTACGGGGCGGTACCTTCGTTTTTCTGAGCAGCCGTTTTGGTTGGCTCCGTGACAACGATCAAGTTGGGATAGCTTCTTGAGAGGTTCGGTAATGATGAAAGAGAGACACATGCTTACTTGACTTTTGTTACCTGCAGGGTCCTGGCGGAATCCGGCTTCCTATAAGCAGTACCCCCTTGCAACTGTTCGAGACGCCGATGCAACTGCATCTATCCACGCAGCGGAGACCCTGCAATGGATCGGGATCGAGCTCGGATGAGCGGTGTCGCGATCCTAGCTGCGATCTTGACCCTTACGATGAGCCAAGATTGGCGTTAGCGTACTGTGTACATTTCAATGAGCACCCACGCACGCATACCCGGAAGACGAAGTACGAATGGAGTGGCACAAGGCAGCAAATCATGGTGTTCGGGGGGCGGAAGGACGGCCCGAAGAAATCGGTGTGGTGGGAGTTGGTAACAGGGGGCCTAGAGTTCCGAAACATTCAACCGGGGAGTCATTGAGGCAGTTGCGGAACTGAGAGCGGCCGACGGTCTCGATGGATCCCGCCTCGACATTCACTAAACCCGGCGGCTTTACTTGGCATCTGGATCATCCGAACATCAATCCTAGGGCGAGGGAGGCCCTAGTTGTTGGTCAATGATGGCGCTGCGGTGTTCAAATTCTAGTAATCGTTACGGAAGTGGAACCAGATATCCCGGGGCCTGTTGGGGGCTCATGAAAGATGTACGCTGGCTGCACGGGCGTTGAACGTGTCTGAGGGATCGAGAGCAGATCAAAGATACTGATGAAATCATCTACGAGCACGAAGGATCAAGGACAGACCTTGGTTGCGAATTCCCCAAGATAGTGGTGAGGTTGGACAATGTTTGGCAAAATGGCATGGATGGCGCCTGGAGCCGGTCAAGATTATATGTCAATGATCTTCTATTCTGTTGGCTAAAAACAAACATGCACGATATCCATGCCCCAGACAGTTCGGCTCGAGACTGACCCCCAGGTTCAACTTTTATTTCCCTGGTCCCTTGCTGGCCAGTCTAACGATGGCTCCCTGATTATGCAGGCCCGATGTGCCGCCTCGGGGGTGCAGCGGGGGGGTGTTGCAGGGAACCCTGTCTCGTCTACCCGGAAGGCGATGGGAGCGAAGCGAGGAAAACCAAAGGGCTGGGTTGTGTGTTCTTTCCTTTTGCAGCAAAGGCAATCTCAGATGACCGAGACTACCTAGGTAGGTATTTCAAGGGCATGGGATTGAGGGATCTGAAGATAGCTCAGCCTGTACCTCGTAGCCAGCTGCCCGCCTTCCTGCATAGGCAACGGGTTGCCTCGTCCATAAATGGCCAGGGCAAGTCAACGTAAGCGAGTACATCAAAGGCTGTGAAGAATTGGAACTCTGAAAGAATTAAATGAAAATAACTAATGGTAACATATCGATAAGGCCGTGCGGGATATCATTTTCTCATCAAAACCTGGTCATTCCAACTCGAGTCCTACCCCCCCCTTCAGTGCTTGTGGAGCTTGGCCTTGATGCGCTCGCCGATGCTGGGCTTGTCCTTGTGCTTGCTGCTGTGGGACTGTGCCTCGTGAGAATGGGAGCCGGAGGAGCCCTCAGAGCCAAGATGAACGGCCTTTTGCTCCATGAGCCCTGTGAAGAGGACATCGTCAGCCGGGCTTGACGTTATCATAGGGAAAGGGGTCAACGTACGGTCAGCCTCCCGTCCAGCACCGGGCTTGGTGGCGTCAAAGTCTCCGCCGTCAGCAGCAAAGCCGGTCGCGTGGACGTACTCTTCAGCAGGCTGGTTCTCAGACTTTGCTGAGGAGGAAGGCAGGCTCTCCGATCCGACCTCGGGTGGGGCTTCGGAGAAGCCCTCCTGGGGTCTGTCGCGGCCGGCGTCGCCAGCATTGTCCTTGGCGACGGACTCGAGGGGCCGGGGCCCCGGACCCTCGCCCAGGTTGGAACCGGTGCCGGTGGACGTGTTGTCTACATCCCTGAGGTCGGCATTGCCCGCGCTCTCGCGGCCCTCGCGTCCCGGATCGCGGGTATCATTCTGGCCGGCAGTGCTGTCTCGGGTTTCCTCAGGGACGGGGCTGGGAACCGCAGCCTGCGCGGACGAAGTCTCGATACGAGTGGGTTTGGGAGCGGTAGCCTCTTGTCCGAGCCCGCGCTCATTGTAGCTCTCCTCTGCCTTTTCCTGGGCCGGAGTGTCTTAAGAGACAAGACATGTAAGTGAAGGCCCTCAAGCTTGGACGCTATAGGAGGGCGAGGAACTTACCCAGGTTGCCGGCGTCATAGGGCTCGCCCTTGGAGGTGTCGCCCTTTACTCCGGAGACGGGCTCCCGATGGGTTTCTCCCTCTCCCCAAACAGCCTTGGCGGCGGCGGCGGCGGCGTTGCTGATGGTCTCCATGGTGGGTTCTGGCGGTATATTGATGGTAGGATTGGTCTTGAGCAGTGTACTGTTGGATATCCAGGTGGTGTAGTTGCTAGCTTCCTGGGTTGCAATAGAGTGCGTGTTGGCGTGTAATAAAGGGCAAGGTCGAGATGGAAATGAGCAGAAGAGGTCACGGGAATACCGGAACTTTAAATATTACTCGAATGATCACCCATTGAGAGGAAGATCGAAGGTGGTGTTTGACAAGCGCTGACGTCGTCGCAGGGCGACAAGTTTCCAAAGTTGGAAGTGCGAGGGGTGGGAACAGCCTAGCCTGCCTCACCTCGCACTCGCAGCTCCATGGCTTACACATTGCAACTCCAAAGCTTGCGCCTTATACCGCCCCAGGCAGAGAGGGCAGGGCATGAGGGGTTCCCCGGGCAGGACAGCATTCGTATGTGGCGGCTCTAGTTATGACGCCTTCGGCCCATTCATGGAGCAAGGGAAGACACTCCATCCCAGCACACCGAGGCGTCCCCAGCTTTACACGTCTCTTGTCTTATGAAAAGGTTGGAATGAGTTGGATGAATGATGTAAAGGCTGTTCTGGAAACGGGTATGACGTTACTCCACACTCCAACCGAAAATCAAGGCCATGCCGTGACCAGAGAGATGTTGTTTGGAGTTTGGCAGAGATCAGCAAGCCAGGAAGCCCAGCATTCTGGCAGCTCAGGTAGGTAGGTACCAAGGGCGGCAGAAGATCTGGGGTACCTTAGTCGAGATTCTTCCACTACGTCATCGAGACCTCGAGCGCTGAAAGGCCCCCACCAAAAAAAGAAAGTGGGCTGTAGCACGTGCAGCGACCATGAGGTGGATTGACCGTGGTGGAAAGAGAACACCGGAATTACAGATGGGAACTTTCTATAAGATACCCCTAAAAGGGTACCTAAATGTATTTAAGAAAGGGTTAGTTAGAATCTATTATAGTATTATTATCTATTTTATTAGATATTATTAATAAAGATTGGAGAATACTAATAATTACATTACCTCTTCCTGTATATTTTTCCACCAGGGGGTAGGTACCTAGCCAGAGCGGGTTAATCAGAGGTTGTTATATATTGATGATATCCATAGCTCCCATCTTCCAAGTGTACAGTACCTCTTGCAAATCAGGAGGCCCGATAGGCCATGCCGCTTCTGGAGGTCCCGAGAAGGAAGCCCTGCAGCCCTGTAGAGTTGGTTCAGCCGAGTACCGGCCTCGGCTCGAGGGACTCCAAACCAGGGTGGATGTTCCTCACCTTCTGCCTTGTGGCGACATCTCCAGGGCTGGAACAACGAAGATACGCCATGCCAAAGTGCGGTTGAGAATGATGATTCTAGAAACGGGCTGGGAAAGAATATCGAAGAAAGACTTCCTGCGTGTTGATGTGCTAAGGCGCAGTGTCAGGAGAATCATACGTGGAGGTGTAGGAAAGGTCGATCTGGGTCAAGTCTGGGAGAGTCCCGTTTCAGGTTGTTCGTCGGGGGTGTCTAACGGCTTGCTGTGGGATGTTGATGGCGAGATCGTCGATGAAAGGAATAGACTCCCGCCCCCATGGAGATAATAGTGACCAAATGGAGCTCCATCTATCCATCTCAGCTCCCTGTTCGAATCCGACCTACCCTACCCAGTCTCGTCAGGTCAACAAAGCGGATGGATTCCCGACGCCGGTCGGCCACAATGGGACAGCCATGAAAAACCCCGGTCCCTGTTGACTTGATCATCTTTTTGGCTCTTGAAGTTGGTTCCGACCCCTTTGAACAATTCTCTTCATTTTCCACCGAGCTTCTCTGGCCCTCCAGCTTTCACGGCCCCTTTAATGGTTACATTTCGCAATACCTGATATGATCATGGTTGCCTCTCGGAGCTGTCTTCACCTGCCTTCGTGCCTCTTGGCCCCTAATTTCAACCGTGCTTAGCCAATCTCACAAATGTCTTCTCTTCCTCTTCAATCTAAAATTTCCCTCTTGACTCTTGATGGCCGGGCTGTCCTTGTCAACCAGGCCCGCCCCCCATCATCCCCTCATCACCTCAGGTATTTTGTGTGCGAATAGGAGTTCCTCCGCTCGTATCCGCTGGGTCTAGTCATGACAAGCTTGGCGAGTTTTCATCAGACACAGACCTTCTTGCGGCCTCAGTACCGACAACCGTGCGGATTCCCAGCGTTTGTCCTCCCACGCACCAATGCTGGCCGAAGATCCCATGATGAGATGCTGTAGATTGGAATCCCTTGGGCAGCTCTACAGATTATTAGTCTACGCCGACATCACTCCTCCTCGCGAGCGCTGGCTGGGCCCTGAGTATCATAATAGCTTGCTCCGTGAGCGGGACTTCCATCTCCGAGCACGCGGCGCCTGCGACACTCCGGTTCCACCACCAGTCCGAGCACCTCGCTCCCTTCCGACTCCGACTCCGTTCTTTCTTCTACTCCAACTTTCACGTTCGCTTTATGTGCATGCTATCTAATCTTCCGGTCCCGTCTGGCCCTTTGTTCTTAATCTCTTTGTTCACTCTATTTACTACCCTGCGCCTTTCATTCGATCGGCTGTTCCGGCTTGATTACCTTCAAGGACCCTCCCATTCGCTTCTCCGCATTCGCGACTGAGAGTCCCTGGTCGCGCGCCCTTGACTCGGCGTCGTTGCAATCGCAGGCGAGTCTCACATGTGCCGAATAAACCACATATAGCCACATACCCCGCGCATTTCGTGTTCCCAAATCGTCATTCTGCCCCTTCCGTGTTGGCCTCCGGGGGGCCCCGCCGCAAACGGAAACATCACGGAGCTTGTCCAACAGCGATCGATCCAGCGCTTCTCCGGAAGCTTACCGACAACGGACTGCGGACATCGGCTACCGGCCAACACCCAAGCGCGACAGGAGGACTTCACACATATCTACTTCCTGGCGTCGTTGGCGCACCAGCACGAGCGTTTCATGCGACACCTGGAAGGGGCTTTAGAGTAAAGTGATAGCCGTGAACACGCGAGAGTTGAAGCGTGAGTGGCTGGCTGAGAAGGCGTCGTCAGGAGATCCAAGGTCAAACTGTACGCGCTCGACCGCGTACTCTCCTCGGGATGGGCTCAGCTTCATTGCATGGCCATTCAACCCCCTACCTCTGTCCCTAAGCCGCCGAATCGAGCCGTTTGACCTTCACCTTGACGGCGCTTTTGTGAGCTGGGCCATCCAGCGAACCTCACGCTACGAGCCGCCACCCCTCTTGTTTCAAACTTGTCCCGACGCGCGCTCACCGTGGAGGCAGACAAGCCGACCACGCCATCTCCAACCGCGGCCAGTAGCTGCCATCGCAGGCCCGAGAGCTGGGCGAGAGTGTTCTGCGTATCCAAGTCGAGGGGAATCCACCTTGCATCCGGATTGAGGGCTGTAGACTCTGCCCACCGTTGCTTCTCCGCCTGTTCCCAATCTTCCGCCTCCGGCTTCACCGCACCGGGTCTCCCGACGATCGTCGGCGTCCAGCTTTCGGTAGGGCGCCGACCTCTTCCGAAACGCACCCGGCCATCATGGTCTACTGTGGCAAAGCCTCTCAGGGCTGCCAAAATTGTCGTACCCGACGCATCAAGGTACGTTTGCCCCATCTCCAGAAGGACTCCCATCCATCCATCCATCCATTTCATCTCAACTCGATCATCAGCCCTCCTCCAGACTGCCCCTTGCCTTACTGACCAGTGTAATCGCCCCCAGTGCGACAAGGTAAAGCCAGAATGCTCGCAATGCATTCGAGTTGGAAAGAAATGCCCAGGTTACCGCGACCAGCTGTCTCTCATGTTTCGTGACGAGAGCAGCAAGGTGATTCAGAAGGCACACGCGCAATGGGGCGTTGGTGAATCCAGCTCCGAGCTGCTCCCGTCACAACCGTCATCCAGTTCCATTGCATCATCCGCCTCATCCAATGCCTCTACATCTGCATCCGGAGCTTCGTCAGCCTCTACCTTTTCGTCGTTCTCTTCCGCCTCCTCGTCCTCCTTTGCCGTCTCCTCCGCTCCCTCCTCCGCTCTTTCTTCTTTCGCTCCGTCCAACGCCTGTTGGCCGACCTCACCAGTTTCCTTCATTAGCCATCAAACCTCGCCCCCGACTCCTCCCTCATTTCATCCAGGGCCATCTTCCTCCTCTGCAGCACAGTCCATCGCCGTCCAGCCACCACGCCTCCCTACTCCGGTCGACCCGAGCCTCGAGGAGCAGGGCGTTCAGTTTTACGTCAACCGCTACCTCATCGGCCACCCCGACGAACCTAGGTCCCCTGGGGACATATCCTCGGCCGAATGGCTGTGGGATCCAGCAGTCCAGGATGTCATGACCGCCGTGGGCCTGGCCAGCTTGTCTAACTTGAGGAGCGATCACAACCTAATGACGACGGCACGCCAGAAATATGGACTGGCCCTACGCCAGACGGGCCGTCTTATCCAGACTTCGGTTGCGCCCGACTTTGAGGTCACGATGCGCTCCGTCGTCATGCTTGCCATGTTCGAGGTGTGTGCTCTCGTCCCTGATTTCCCACTATCTTCCCCCACGGTCAGCTTGATTTTCTTGCCCTCCTTGCCCTCGATTTGCCTCTTCTATGTTTCGCTAACCACCCTGCACAGCTCGTCAAAGGTGCACACCAGGGCATGGCTCATGTACATGCCCATGTCATGGGGGGTGTTGCTCTATTACGCAGGTGGTGTCCCATGCAAGAAGCTGCCTTCCTCGGCGTTCGAGCCATGTTACAGATGTGTTATACTCTTGTAGGTTCTCTGGCGAGCCATGTCCGCGACTCCTGCTGATAGAGCCTATCAAAGTTCATCCCCGCGCATATGTCAGCAACACCTCTACCGACTCCGCTCTATGAGTGGATTGCCTTTTGTGGCTCTCTCCTTGAACCCTCGAATCGACCGGCTACTGATCTGGGCATGCTCATCTGCCGCTTCATCCAAACGTCGACGGACATCCAGACCCATGTCTTTCGTGATGGTCGACCACATACAACGTCCACCTTGCAGCAACTATTAGATATCGACGCGTCTTTTGCAGAATGGGACAACAAGCTTGGGCCCACCTGGCGCTATCGCACGGAGAAAGCAGACCAACTCCCCTCGGCCGCCGTTTTCGAGGGCGAATACCACGTCTACTATGATATGTTCCTCGCTCGTATGTGGGGTCACTATCGTTGGGGGCGAATTCTTATCAACCAGACGATTGTAGAGCTCGTTCAAGGTTATCCTCTATCCAGTTTGTCTTTGGTATCGACAACAGAGTATGACCGTCGCCTTGAGATCATTCGGACCATTGCCCGAGAAACGCTGGTGAGCACACCAAGCCACTGGCGTCACCCACTTCTCAGTGACAAGTCCGCTGTGCCAGTCGAGAGGATCGGGGGAGCAGGATCCGGGTCAGCAGGTATCCCGATTGTTCTGTTTCACCTCAAAGTTGCCGCCTGTGCCCCCGGCGTCCCGGAGGCATACTGGGACTGGGCTTTGGGAGTGATGGAGTGCATCTGGAGCGACATGGGTATTCTCCATGCCAAGTCCATGATGGATGCTATGGTGGCGCATCGGGACAGCATAAATACAGCAGCCGCAGACCGTGAGTCAAAACAACGCGAAGAAACGGCTGTTCGGTAACGGATGGGTTTCGGCCAGGCACGGCATCATCATGGGTTGAGATTGGATAGGCAGGAAGAGGTACTGGCGCATATTTTTCGGTGTTCACTTGTGCACTTGGGGTTTGGGTTGGCCATAGAGCCTCTGCGGGGGTCTGGAAGCTGCATGGTTCGAGGGCTTGGTGATATTAAGAGTTGTGCTACTCAATCTTGGCGTTTGTGGGTTTTAGTAAAGCTTGCCATCGTGGGTATATAGCTTCAGGGTGTGGGACATGCGCGGCACCGGGTAAAATGCATGGGTCTTTTGAAATGACATAAGTTCGAACGATGGCGCTACCATTCGTATAACCCGCCGGTCCAATACGTGATAAAAGTGCTGGCTGGATCAATAGAGATCATTCACATATCTACGTTAGATACCTAGGCATCATTTTTCGAGCCGGAGCTGCCTCACGACATGCAATGACACCCTTTTATCGCTAATACTGGGTATGAACATGTTGCTCCAGAAGCAAATCGTAGGCCAGCCCTTTTCGATACAAATAGAACTCTTCACGATTTTATCAACTTCTGGATTCCTGATTTAAGGTCATTCGCAAGGGCGACTGTTTCCCCAGAAATTGGTGGGGACATGACTAAAGCCCCCGGAGAAATGGTGTGGGCGTCAGCCGGCAAACTAGCACGTGCATCTACTGCAGCCGCAATCGCAAGGCTGCTGCATCACCAATCTACCACAACATGCTAGGTAGGGTAGCCTTATCGAAACGACCATCCCACGCGACTCCAACATCAAGGAATACCATCATTTCAAGTTAAAAAACAAACAGTTTGCCCTATCTTCAACCTTGTTTCTTTGAGTTCAAACGGTCCTCGACAAACAAGGCCTATCCATCATGGGATCAGACCCTCGCAAAGGTAACACGATTCTTAAAAGCGCGTATATCCTCAGACTAAGCACATGGTGCAGGCGACGACGGCACGATCAAAGTCGCATCGAAAAACAAGAATGGAGCAATCAAGCTGAAGAAACCCGCACCTAAGCACAGCAAGCCTGGAAATTGGAGAGACGGGAGTGTTATCGAAGGTACAGCCTGATGCCATCCATGCATACCTAAAGACATGGTTCGCTAAGAGCGCAAAGACAAGAAGAAGAATGGAGCCTCACCGTCAACGGGAGCGCCATCTCCAGGCCCCGTTGTCAATCAACTTGATGAAAACGCACGCGAAACGTTTGCGACCGGCCGACCACTCGAAGACAGCCCTGACCTTCAACAATGCAAGCACTGCAAGAAGAGTGTGCTGAAGACCGCCGCAAAGGCACATATTGCTCAGTGTCTACGGCTCAAGAAAGAAAAGGCGCAAAGGAAGAAGGAAGCGCGTGAGGCCAGAGAAAGGGCAAAGGAAGCTGCGAGGCAACAGGAACAGCGCAAAGAGGATGAGGAGAATGGCGAAGGGAAAGACGACGAGAGCGACGACGACGGCATCGCAGCCGACAAGAAACCCACAGGAAGCAAGACAGCCAAGAAAGCTGCTGGGAAGAAGCCCGACGACGACAAGAAGGGCAAAAAGCGCAAGGCCGACGGGGATCCAGACAAAGGGCCCAAGGCCAAGAAGAAGAAGGATGAGCCCAAGCCAAAGGTGCCCAAGCCAAAGGGTAAGATAGTCATCGAGCCTCTCGCGCCAGTTTTATACTGACGACACGCATCCAGGCCCTGTGGACGTGGAACGGCAATGCGGTGTTATACTCGCCAACGGACAGCCGTGTGCGCGATCTCTCACATGCAAAAGTCACAGTATGGGTGCCAAGCGCGCTGTTGCCGGAAGATCCCTTCCATACGATATGCTCCTCGCAGCGTACCAGAAGAAAAACCAGGCAAAGCAGCAGAGTGAGTCCATCGTCCCTGCCACCTAAGCGGTGATCAACAGGGCAAGGCTAATCATTGTTTTCCTCCCGATACAGAGGCGGCACTCGATGCCAATGCACCAGTAGAGGACGAAGACGACGCCAACAATGGGCCCGTGGATTCAGATGAGGAGACAGGTGCGGTCATGAGCGCTCTATCCCAATGGAAGCCCCAGCCAGTGATGCCGCAACCTACTTTCGCCCCAATTAAGCGGCAGTATCAACTGGCCAGGCTGCATGAACAGCTTCAGATGGCCACAAACGGTGGAAGAACAAACATTTTTGCCGTAAACGGCTATGGCGCGCAGAGGCTTCCTGAAGGCCACCCCGGGCTGGCCCAGGATAGTGAGGATGCGCCCGGGGAGCTGGACCTGGGAGTCGTGGGCTTCGGGAACGCCGCGCGGACAACGTCTACTTTTACTCCTCAAAGGCAGCCTTCGGTTTCAAGCAGGGCGTAGGAGGAAAACCAGCATGACCAACCAAAACCGGCACCAAGTCCCACGGAAGCGAGCGACAAACCGACTTCTAAGGACAGTTATGATCCAACCGCCCTGCCCGATGATTCTGAGTCGTCATGATAAGCGATCATGACAATTGAAACATCGAACCCTCGCTCGAGGCTCTTCCTCTTCATAATGCTGAGGGTCACATGCGCCAGGACAGATGGATTGTGCCGAGGGACGCTAGAGCTTGATGCTATGACGTCGTAAACTGGGCATGGTGTCTGCCACCCCTGTAGCTCATACTGCAGCACGCGATCGTTCATTCTTTGCACGCTCGCACACGTGCCCTGAATCTTCACCGTACATATTTGCGACATCCAAAGAATAATCGGCTTTCTGGTTGTGTTGCGATGGTGTCCCAGCAGGCCCTCAATGCCCTCGGCCACGCCGTTTCAGGCTCCGGAGGGACGGCGATTTCGACTGCGTCTCTTTACCCGCTTGATCTGGTCACAACCAGACTTAAAGCGCAACGGAAATCAAGTGGCTCTACTGGCGACTATGATGGAATCGTTGCGGCCTTCAAGGGAATCACGGCCAATGAGGGCGGGATAGGGGCGTTATACAGCGGCGTTGGACCTGACGTGGCCAAGTCGGTTGTAGACAGCTTTCTATTCTTTGGGTTCTACAACTACCTACATCGCCGAGACCGGAAGCCCAAAGTACTCGAGGAGCTCGTTGTAGGCGCTATTGCGGGAGCTTGTGCCCGGGCCTTTACCACGCCCATCTCCAACGTGGTGACTCGGAAACAGATGCTGGGGGGCAAGCAGCCGCTCCTGGAGATCCTTGGCGAGCTGCGACAAGAAGGTGGCCTGCTTGGCCTATGGTCTGGTTACTCGGCCACTCTGGTTCTTACCCTCAACCCCAGCATCACATTCTTCGTCAATCGTCGGCTAGCAGCGCGCATCATTCCGGCCCTGGAAGACGAGGATGTGCCAATCGCCTGGGTCGCATTCTTGATCGCTGCCACGAGCAAAGCTGCTGCCACTGCAATCACATATCCTTTCCAGACCGGCAGAACGCGGCTTCAAATGGCCAGTGGCTCGATCGACTTAGCAAGCACAGACAACCAGAAGGGCCAAGAGGGACCGTCGAAATTCAAGAGCATTCTGAGGAGGATCGTTAAGCTCATTGACCAAACCATCTTTGGCGTTGTCCTCCGCATTATCAAGACTGAGGGCCTCCGAGCCCTGTACGCTGGGCTTAGGGCGGAGCTACTCAAGAGCTTCTTCAGCCATGGGTTGACCATGCTCACCAAGGGAGTCATTCATAGGTTTGTCATCCGCATGTGGTTCATGGTGCTGCTGCCTCACCTACGACAACGAAGACTGCGGATGAAGTGATGGATTCGACTCAGGTTGAAGAACTCGCTAGCATTGAAAGGCCACAGTTGATTTTTCCACGGTATTGGCGCCGCGAGCCGAGAAACCAGTTCCCTCTGACCGAAGGGCGACAAGACCCGGTATGGAGGAGCCATGGGAGAGGTCATGTTTCTGGGACTTTGAAGTCAGAGGAACGTCGCAGACGTAGCAGGTCAAGGGCGGGTCGTCTTCTGAAGATGACTTTTTGGTGGACGGAATCATGAACTGCTTGACACAGCTGTGGCACAGGGCATGGCCACATTGTTTAGCCACCATGGGGTTAGAGGCGTTCGTGAGCATTTTGAGGCATGAAGGGCATGTTCTTCGCTTGCCGTTGGGCCCATCCTCCTCGTTGAAGTTGATGGTGATGAGGCTCTGCATGGATATCGGGTGGGTGTCTTCGGGCGAAGAGGCGGGGCAGGTCGGTACTGTTTTTCCCTTTTTCATGACGGGGGGGAGTTTGCTTGATTTGGCGTCTGGGGTAAGCGACGGAGTCCAGAATGAAGGAAGCGTGGGTTTGGCTGCCTGTATAGCATGGAACAACAATTAATACGGGACATGGGTGTTATAGCAATCAGCATTGGCCGAACCTTTTCCTCGTCTATGGCCTTCCGTGCCTTGACCTTGTCCTCCATCGCAATGCGGTCAAGCTCGTCCTGGTCGAGCACGAACTTGCGCTTCGTCCCGACCAGGCTCAACGCGTCTGCCTCGCTGCCAGCGCTCGGCGCATTGTCGTGCTCAATGTCCGTAGCCGCCTTGTTTCCCTTCCTCTTATGATCCAGTCCCGCCTGCGTCAACTCGAAATCCTCAATGGCACGGTCGCGATCCTGCGCGTCCTCTTGCGCCTTGGCTCTCGCGGCCTCCTCTTCGGCGTTGTGTCTCGCCTTTTCGGCACGCTTAATGTCCTTCTTTTGGGCGAGGATGTTGGCGAGGGCGCACTCGCGACAGAAGATGTCGCCGCGGCGGCAGGAGACGGGGTCACGGGCGACGTTGAGGCACAGGCCGCAGGAGCCGAGGGGGAGAAAGGAATCGCGGTGGAGGCGGGCGGAGGACGAGGACCAGTGCGACTTTGCGAGGGCGCGTTCGTGGGAGGTGAAGACGGCGCGAGAGGTGTTGCGTTTGCCTGGGACAGTCAGGGGGCTTTCATGAAAATGAGGATGGTGACATAGAGAAGAGCAAGCGTACTGTGTGACATGGTTGTTTAGGGGCTTTCGGGGAGCTCAAATCGGTGACGTCGATGTTCAGAGGGAGCTCGAGGGTGCAGCAAAGTAGTGGCGTTGCCGGGAAAGGAGTCGCTGAATGTCTTTTGGGCGGCAATCGCAGTGGATTAATGCTTCAGTATGATACGCCGTGGCGTAAGAGGCAGCATTAATGGTGATGTTGGTGTAAAGTAGAGACCGTTGTCCCAGTTGGAGGAGCAGAAGAGAAGGAACTGTTATCCCCAAAAGTAGCTTGTTAATCTGCAGGGTAAGTAAAACCAGGCAGGAAAAAGGCTCGTGGTGGGTCTAGGATGAGTCGCGTCTCCCCGGCCGGCGCAAAGTGAATCTCCCTGCATGTATATACACCTCCACAACCTCACATACGAACTTGTCAAATTCACACAAAATCCAGATTGGGCGACCCTCTCAATGAAGTACTTCTAGACCAAGCATGGCATAACTCTCATCGGCGCTAGCCATCCCTTCACGATATGTCAGGATCCAATCCTCCCGCCAGGCCGAGCCTGCCATGGCGCCTGGCCTCAACAGCCGTGATGGGCTCCGTTGGCCTGCTCTCAAGAGGGTTTCTGTATGGTCTCAATGACCTCCAAGTTCGAGGGCTGGATCGCCTCCTGGGCGTCCTGGATCGGCGGAAATCTCAGGGCCGTGAGCGTGGACTACTCACGGTCTGTAACCATGTCGCAGTGTATGTGAGACTCGTCGATTCATGCTTGGGACGCCCTCAACCCAGTCGCCGCTATAAGCTGACGATCGGTTTTTTCCCTGGCAATTTCTAGGCTTGACGATCCTCTCATCTGGGGCATGTTGCCTCTACGCTACTGTTTTGACCCCCCCAATCTGCGATGGGGTCTCGGTGCCCACGATATCTGCTTCAAGAATAAGTGAGCCTAAGCAAATCTCCTGGAGGAAACCTCGCTGATCATTATCGGAAACAGAGCCACGTCAACATTCTTCAGCCTTGGCCAAGTCCTCCCAACCCATCGTCTATGGCACTCGCCTCACGGAGGCTTGTATCAGCCCACCATGACTCAGGCCATCAAGCTGCTCTCGGGGCCATCGCCGTCGCCATGGTCCACGGCTTCGGATTCAGACCTGACGCTTTCAACGCCAGTCCCTCCCGTCCCTGAACCACTCTTCTTCTCGACCAATGGCGTCGACAACTTCCCAGCACCAGCCGCCTACCCAGGCAACCGAAACGCCTGGGTCCACGTCTTCCCCGAGGCCTGCTGCCACCAAAGTCCGGATAGCGGCATGCGATACTTCAAATGGGGAGTGTCTCGGCTGATCCTCGAGAGCGACCCGGCGCCCGAGTTCATCCCCATGTTCATCCACGGTACTCAACACATCATGGCCGAGGATAGGGGCTGGCCAAGGTGGGCTCCCCGCATCGGAAACAAAGTGAGGGTGGTGATAGGAGAGCCGACTGATGTCGACCAGGTGTTTGGCCATCAGCGGACAGCATGGAGGAAGCTAGTGGAAAGGGGCGACCCAGAACTGCTCAAGAACAGCCCCGAGGCCATCGAGCTCAGGGTATCCGTGGCGAAGAGGGTGAGGGATGAGGTCGAAAAGCTCAGGGGGAGCTTGGGCTTGCCGGCGGAACAAGACGAGACGGCGGCTCTAGCAGAGACATGGGCCAAGGATCCGCACCAAAAGAAGTTCAAAAGCCCCGTTGATGGGAGCCTTGTTAATAGACATTGAACGAAATAATGCTCTCAGAACAAGACGAAAACGAGCTCATGCATTCCGCTGAAGTAACGCGAATTCCGAACAAGAGGAAAAGTAAAGCCCAAGGCCGTTCCAACTACTCGAGGTCAGTTGCTGGCCTCCAATTTGACAACAATAATAAAGACACCGGCCACGCTGCTGCCCCCGTGATCCAACTTCTTTCGCCCCTGTCTAATCATGCTGACCCGGAACTCCGTAGTAATTTGATTCGTTAAACAATATTCCCGTAGTTTGTAAAAGCAGCTATCGTTGACACGGCCTATTCCAAAGAGGCTATACAGCTAGCGCGAGCGCCTAGACAGGGCCGCCAATCGCAAAACGACTGCCAAGCAGTCCCAATGTTGTCGTCCGGCCATTAATACTAGTACGCGTCAAAACCTTGGCTGGGGACAGCTTGGGGATAGGCCCGGGCCTGTGCCTGAAGAGCTTGTTGCTGCTGTTGCTGTTGCGGGTGCATCAGCAAGTCGTTGAACCAAGCATGGGTGAGAGCCTCATGAGCACTAATTCGAAGCTCCGGTCGAAGCTGGAGCATCCGTTGCAGCAGATCGATCCCGGTGGGGTCGATGGCCGGGAGGATGTTGCGAAGATCCTGGGTGGCGTACATCTGGAAAGTGGGCTTGTATTCGGGGAATTGTGTGCTGCCGGGCCAAGTCCGCTCCGTCGGCGTACCCATGATGCGGAAAATGCGAATGATCTGGTCTTCGTTGGTTGTTCCAGGGAAGAGTGGCCGACCGGTGAACATCTCAGCCATGATGCAGCCAGCAGACCAAATATCAATGCTGGTGTTGTATGTTCGGCTTCCGAGCAGGACGTCCGGGGCTCGGTACCACAAGGTGACGACTTCGTTGGAGAATGTGTTGACGGGAATACCAAACGCGCGAGCAAGGCCGAAGTCGCCGAGCTTGAGTAGACCCTTGCTGTTGATGAGCAGGTTCTGGGGCTTGAGATCGCGGTGGAGGACGCGGTTCTGGTGGCAGAAGTCAATGCCCTTGAGGAGCTGATACATGAAGGATTTGATGGTGGCAGGCTTGAGAGCACCGCGCTCACCATGCGTATCCATGTATCTCTTGAGGTCGCCGTCCATGTATTCGAAAACAAGCATAAGTTTGTTCTCGGTGTGAATCACATCATGCAAGCCCACGATGTTCTCGTGCTTGAGTTCCTTCATCAAGGAGATTTCTCGGATAGCCGTCGACGGGGTGCCTTCTTCGGAATCGAGATGGATCTCCTTGAGCGCCACAAGCTCTCCGGTCTGCCGGTTACGCCCCTTGAAAACCTGTGTCGCACCACGCCTATTAGCAACTGGGATTTAGAAAGTCACCAGCCGTGGAGCCGGCAAAAAAATAGCGACACCAAGGTTCAGTGTGCGGCTAGGGAGCTGGAGGATGGCGATCGGCGGGAAGACTTACGGTGGCATAGGTTCCCTCGCCTAGCTTTTCGAGCTGCTGGAAGGAGCTTGGGTGTCGTTTACCGTCCATGATGTATGTCGGCGATTGCGCTGATAGTAGTTAAGAGATATGAGCGAGGGGGTGAAGCGGCGGTAGCAAGGCTTGAGCAGGCGGCGGTGGGTAGATTGCTGTTGGCTGAGGAATGGCGTGTCACCGACTTTGGCTGGAACTCGGGACTCGAACGGCGCGCAGGAAGAAGTTGAAAAAGGTTCAGGCAGGGACGACAGCCAGGGAGAAATTAATCGAGAGAGGGCAAAGACTAATGGATTCTCCCTGATGTTGCCTGGCGTCGGTGATAGATGTCCCACACTCGCGTCTCGGGGTAATTTTCTCTCTCTCTTCGCCCTTGGCTTTCTTGCTTTCGTCTCGCAGCCTTTCGTCGAGTTGTCGCCTGGGATGGAGGGGAGGGAGAAGCTAGAGGGAGGGGCTGAAGGATGGGCCATGGAATACGTAGGTTGGATCCATGGCCTTGACCTGATACAACGATAAGTGTGTGCGGACCTGCCAATCGGTAGGTACCAATATTACACCAGATCCATGTGAACTTTCCCCCAGAGACAATGTCACGGGCCACACTCGTCACTCTTTGAAAGCACGAATGCACAGCCAAACCAGGTGCACGCACACGCACTGACATGGACCCACACACCCCCACCTGCCGAGTCTGGCATTTACGGCTTATCGCCCCATGCCCCATGTTCCAGTGGGCGCTATCACATCAACTTCCCTGGAATCAAGCCATCGTCATCAAGCTACAAGCCTCCCGCATCTCCCGTGTCGACCTATTGATTATTGACTTCTCTCTGCCCGGCCTCTCAACACTCTCTCCCCATCACTCCTCAACTTCTACTTTCTGCTGCGCTTCTACTTCATTTCCTCTCCCTTCCTCCCTCTTTATCTCTCCTTTCCAGGGTGCTGTAGATGCAAAGACCCGTCTCTTATCAGAACTACACCGCCCAGCATCGCTCCCCTTGGCCAGTGCCTCTGTTCAGCCCCTCTGCAGCACCATGAGACCTATCTTGCCTAGAAACCACCCTCGCAACAGTCAAGCTCCAGGTCGTCCAGATAGCCTGGGTTGTGGTCCTTCAGCCGCGCCCACGGCGTGCTTCATCACTAGCGAGGCGGACCTCGACGCTCGCCGAGATCGGTCTCGTCCGAGATTCCGCCAGCAAACCGACCGTCGCAAATGCAGCCTTAGTTCAGGCCAGCCATCGACCCCGCGTCAACGACCGTCGCCTACTCGCGTCGATAAGTTTGCGTCTTCAGCCTCGGAGTCAGAAGAATCGGTGATAGAACACGATCCCTTGGTTTTCCCTTCGCAACCAAGTTCTCCATCTTTGATCGGTCTCTCACGTCCCGAATCCGCCCTGAGCGGTTCTTCGCGAAGCTGTTCACTTGCGGGACCGTCCATCGAATGCAAGAGTGATTCTATGCAGGACGAAGCGTCGTTGCAAGAAGCCGATATGAAAGACATCAAGGATAATGATAGTTCCGTGCCCCAGCTCATCATGCCCAGCTTGGCCGTGCCTCGCCGTCGGCCCTTCTCCGATGTGGGCAAGTCGCTGGGCAAATTGAAGATCATGGTGGCAGGCAAAAGCGGTATGTCGAGTGTGTTTGGCCCTGGGTGACCACCCTGACAACCCGCGCAGGCATCGGCAAAACATCCCTCATCAAGACACTAGCACAGCGCTGCGAGCACATCGTCCACATGGACCCCATCGAGCACAGCAGCGCAGTGCATGCTACCGAAACTTACGCCAGCTCCAGACCTCATCCTTGGTGGCGGTCTGATTCCGACCTTACCGTAACCACAAGAAGGCGACTTTCAACGACTGGTGACATTCTAGATAGGAACGTTTGCTTTGTTGAAAGTGCAGGGTGCCAGCGTGGAGCATCAGTATGTTGGCCTAACCTGATGCCCGGGCACGATCAATACCAATTGCTGACATCCCTAGGGACCATGGCGCGACCTACATTACATCGAGTCTCACTTAGCGCCCATTATGAGCAAACCTTTGGGCGATTCGGATTTGCTCGCCCTCGTCAACTCGGGGGGCGAACCTGTTGTTGATGTTCTCCTCTATCTTATCCCCCATGGCGGTACGTATGCCGGGGCTTTATAGTGAATGCCTCTGCTAATACTTGTCAGGCCTCGAACGGGAAGATGTGGAATACCTCAAACGCGTTCAAGTCATGACTAATGTGATCCCCGTCCTAACCCGGGCAGACGAGCTCGCACCCGAGGAGCTCGAGCATATTAAACACCGGGTGGTGCAAAACTTGGTCGATGCCGATGTCGAGTGTTTCTCTTTTGATGGGCCCAGCCCATCAGATGAATCCTCTCCGGTCTATGTCATCTCTACAGAAACCCGACCTGACTACGACAACATGGACGCCACGGTCCTCATGAACTCCGAATACATCCCGCCCCTCGTACCCACCGACTTAAGCAGGCTCGTCGAACAGATTTTCTCACTAGATGGCAGTGCTCGGTTACGTCATTCTGCAGCTGTCAAGTGCGTAAAGTGGCGTCGTGAGCATGGCAATAGCCTCCTCCAGAGCGCCTTGTCGGGTGGGTGTATGCTGTCTCGAGACATTCCGCGGAGGGCTTTGAGGCTGCGATCTTTTGGGGGGACTCAGAGCTGGGAACGACTGGAGCTGTACAACTGGGCCAACAATTTGCGACAAAGTCTTCACTCCGAGCGACTATATCATCTCGTGGAGGAAAGATCTAATTCGGACACCCCTACACACGAGTTGAGCCTTGTTCGAATTGGCACCGACGGTGAGCAGCGTGCAGGCCGCAAAAGCAAGAAGAGCAAAACGCCCACTCATCAGGACCCGCTCGGCCTGCTAGAGTTTGGGGGAAAGCTTAAGCAGAAAGGAATGCTTGCGCTAGAGATGGTGAGCAGTCTTGGCTTGATTGGCTTGGTGATCTCCAAGATCATCCATTGTAACTGGTCGGAAGCAGTCTGCGCAACTGGGTTTTCCGGGACGAGGCGGGTCGGGATGGAGTTGGGGCAGCTGAGCACGCTGTTATCTCTGTGAGTAGAAGATGTGGTCTCTGTGCTGGCCATTGTCACCGGACAAAGGGGCGGCGGCTGCCCTACCTTGAGTAGTTCCGTGATACAGACAACCCCAGGGACGATGGAACGCGGGACGCTAGAAGCGACATGAATTATGAGATACCCTTGAAAATATCACATTCATCTACAATTAGGCAAGTGACGCCTGAAATATGAGGACCAGCACCGCCATCCAAGAGGCCATTACACCTTCTGAGTGTCTTGGCTACTTAAATAGACGACTGTGCCCTCCAGAATCTCATCCTAGTCGATGAAATGATCTCCCAACCCAGTCTGCAGCCAGTCCTAGGTCCCTTGTCGCATCAGCAATCCCAGGTATCAGTCTTCGGGGTGCAAATGCCTCGAGAGGGGACCAGCTTTTCGACCTTGGAGCAGACGGTTGGAGTGTTTTCTGCGTCACGTACATATCGAAGTGAGGGCGTCGTCGAATTTGCATATCGTAGAAGGGAAAACCATAAACTGGCGTGGGTGTTCAAAACGTTGCCGGAAACTTCGTCGCTCCTGCGGTGCGCATTGCTCACAAACACATTGGTTCGCGATAGTACATGGATCTGGCGGGAACCGTGCGTGGTCCTCGATCATGTTGAAGGTCCAAATCCAAGAGCAGTAGCAGCCGCCTGAAGATCGGGCAGATCGTCCGCCGTCCGCGAAACATGGGCCCAGCGGACAGTGCCGTCTCTGTCCACGGCGAAAGCCCCGCTCGTCTGCCACCGCGAGCCGCTCTCGGTCGGACGGTTCCAGATGCCCTCATTCTTCCCCAGGCTGAAGACTGACCACACAGTCATGGGATTCACGGCGTGCCACGTCGACGAGATCCCAAGGCCCCATTTCGCATAGAGGTCACGGTCCTCGTCGACGATGATATCCACAGCCCAGGTACCGCCGACCTGGGGGATCCACTGCTCGGTTGCTGCGGCGGAGGAGTGGGAGACGGCGATGCAGTGCACCTTGGGGTTTGCGTCTGACAGGGCTGTGAGGGACTTGAAGGTCTTTTCAGCGACTGCGAGTGGTCAGTGTGGTGCCGTATCCCAGCAGGTTGTAAGAAGAGAGGCGACTGACAGGGACATCCGCAGTGACGCAGGAAAACGACTAGAGTGGGCTTTCCGTCTGGCAAACGGAGCTCAGGGGATGAGGGGGCCTTGGATCCGACCTCGACGGCTGGAGCGACATCCTTGGCCGCAGGTGTCTTCCACGACTCGAGCTCTTTCCAGAAACCGGCACTGGTATTGGCCGAATTCCTTGTGTTGGCGGCTTCTTGCGACATTATTCCCTGGGCTGGGAGGTTGTGCGGCGGTCTTTTGGCACTGATCGATTGTTGGGAGAAACGGCGAGGGCTTCGTCAAGAAATGAGTGCTTTAACTGGAAGGTCTCGTGATGTCGCGACGTGAAAGGTGTGTGTAAGTGTGACGCCTCCCCAATGACATAATGCACCACCTCGCTTCCACCTTGGTTAGGTATATTAATCATATATAGAATGTCGCTTGATCAGACTTGGAAATAAATATCTGCCCAAGTAATATTGATGTTGATCAGATCCAAAGTCCACCTTCTCAAGTGATTGTTCATGGGCAGTAACTGAATCAAGTTGATTAGATAAGCCACATTCACGTCACAGTTTTGTGGTGGGTATCTCGGCGTGATTGTGTAGGGTAGGATTGTGATGAGTATGGAAAATGCTTGATTCCTTCTGCCCTGATATCTGACTTCTGGTCTTCGCACATTCCTGAATACTTGGTTATAGAGCTGTCTCTCGAATATTTCCCTGATGCGTGAGATCATCAGCCTACAGCTCGGCCAGCTGAGTAACTATGCGGCCACTCACTTCTGGAACGCCCAAGTTTGAGATACCTTCCGCATGTGATTGTTCAGTTTCTGACAATTAACTAGGAATCCTACTTTACATACACGGCAGATGAGACGTCTCCCGTGGACCACAACATCCACTGGCGTGCCGGCCTAGGTGCTGACGGCTCGGAAACATTTCTGCCTCGGACAGTCATATATGATCTTAAGGGCGGATTTGGGTCTCTTCGCAAGATCAACGCCCTCTATGAAGCCGAGTCCGAGGCAACCCCCGAGGCTCTCTGGTAAGTTAGTTACTCTTGATTCTAGAAACTCATACCGGGACCAAAAGTTCTCACTTCATCCCCAGGTCCGGCCGATCAGTTGTCCACAAGCAAGCCCCCATTGAACCCAGTGCCTACCAACAGAGCCTTGATGTAGGAACCGAGCCTCCTCGACTGACCACATCCACCGTGCGATACTGGTCCGATTTCTCCCGCGTCTTCTTCCACCCTCGCTCGCTGGTCCAGCTTTATGACTTTGAGCTCAACTCCACCACCATGCCCTTTGAGCGCTTCTCCATGGGGACAGAGCTGTTCTCGGTCCTCGACAAGGAGCACGATCTGGTGGACCGTGACTTTCGACCCTTCGCGGAAGAATGTGATGGGCTACAGGGCATCCAGGTCTTTACCACCATTGATGACGCTTGGGGCGGCTTTGCTGCCTCTTATCTCGAATCGCTGCGGGACGAGTTTCCGAAATCCTGTATCTGGGCCTGGGGTTTGCAGAGTCCCCTGCTCGACATACCCCGGGCCAAGCGCCAAATGCGCGTTGCCAATGTAGCCCACAGCATCGATCAGCTCTGCACCCAAGCCTCGACTTTGGTTCCGCTGGCCCTGCCCGAAGACGGCCTGACCGCTGGCGTGAAGATGGACCGCCGCTCGGCATGGCACACATCTGCTCTGATGGCAGCCGGCATAGATACAGCTACTTTGGCCTCACGCCTGACCCAAGGCTCTATCGAGCGGCCAAGTTCTCTGGATGACCTGGCTCAGAGTCTCAACGCTAATGGGAACCAGCCCCTGGTGAGTATGCAGATGTCTCTTGCTTCTACCAAGGATGCTGTCGAGGATGCACGCATCGACGTCGACTTCTTTCAAGTGGGACGGCAGTGGACTGGACAGCATGTTGCACAGCGTGATTCCTACCGGCATATCTTTGGCCAAATACTGGCATGTCGTGATCTGGAACCTTTAGAAGGTGCTGATCAAGATACGCCAGAGCATCTCGGCCACGGCGAGCGCCCGGTCATAGGCAACACCGTCTCACGCAAGTATGTAGTACCCCTTTGCGCCTGTCTTGGCCTGCGAGGTTGAAGCTCGGCAACTGATCACTTTGCGATAGATACGAATCATCTCTCAGATTTCCTTTACTGGATGCCTACCCACAGATTTATCCCCAGGTGGCCGGCCAGCCCGACATCGGCGTCCAGACAACGCTTTCCACCAACAGCTCCATGGTTCAGCGCCTACGGACACTCCGATCCGAAGCTACACGATTAGTGGGTGTCAACGAACGTGAAGATTTGGGTAATGGGTTGGCGGAGCTTGCAGACGCTTACCAAGAAGGCTGGTTCAGTGGCAGCGACGATGACGACGACGACTTGTAAGGGGGCCCGTGAGTTATGAGGAAAAGCCGCCAGTCCGTGGGCAGGAAATGATCGATCGTGCTTGTCCGAGGCGAAACGTGCTCGGGACGGAGGATGCAACGACGCTCAGAGAGTATGACATCGCATCGAGTTACTTGAGGGGTTCTATCTCACACCTGATCTAGGGAGGCGGAACAAGCAGGTTTGACGAGGCTTGTCAGGCCCCAAAATGTTTGTATTGATCTAGCAAGGCCATCTTCCTAGCTACAGGTGCAACATGGGATTGCAAGATCTTCAAAAGAATTCTCGCCCTGCGGTATCGCCTTTGGACTCGAGCTGTCGCAAAGCGGGATATCATCTCGTCACGTTTCCCGCCCGTATTGTCCATTGCATTGTGCCTCTGCTGCTGCGATATTAATGTAGATTATTCGATCTGTCAATCATCGTGGCGCCACCAGTAATGGGTTGTCATCCGAACCGCCTCTGCTGAACCTCCAGCCCAGTGGAACAGCCGGATGAAAATTGATGCATATTTTCTTTCTTTCTTTCTTTCTTTCTTTCCCTTTTTTTCATTTTTTATTTTTTGTGTGGCATGTTAGTTGGTGATTATCGGCCCGAGGCTATTATCGTCAAGCCTTTTTTAGACTTGCTGAGTTGGGTTTGAAACGTGGTAGTCCGCAAACCACACAGAAATGAGTCAACTTCTTCCGAGTCAACGTCTCTCTCAGCGACATTCTGGGGATGCAGTGTAGTATACTCAGCCAGCAGCCGCAACCGAGGCCTGCTGTCTCTTCGCAGGCGGGGAATTTTCCTGTTCATCTATCAGTTTGTCCCATCTCTTCAAGGGCACTGTCGTCAACGACAGTGCATCTTCGCGACCAAGGGGAATCATGTGGAAATGAATCAAATACCTCTGGAGGGCCACGTTTCTTGCCGTTTGCCGCGTTCTTAGCGATGGCAGACTTCTTTTGGGGTTTCTTCTCGCCAGTGTCAAACACGTCGTCTGGCAAGTTGAAGCTGGGTAAGGGTTAGCAAGCTAGGGTGCGCTGGTGTCTGTCACTTTGATAGAACTTACTTCCGGACGTGCTGAACACCGATCGACACAATATCCTTCAAGTCATCTTTGTATTTCTGCCACGAGGTGCAGAGCTCCTTGAACTCCTCAACCTGATATGATAGATCAAGTGATTTGGCGCCTACGTCGTTAGCACGATCAGGCTGTCGATGTCTTCCGAGAAGTATCCAGTTGAGAAACTTAGGACCCAGGTGCTTCAACATACCTCCGCTCAGCTCGAGACCGATGTAATGGGTCGTGGTATAAACGTCAGTCGTGGCAGCCTTTTCTGGAAGCTTGACCTCATCCGAGTTCTCGGGCTTGATAGGGGGGGCACCGTTTCCTGTAGGTTCGGCCTCGATGGCCTTGCCGTCTTCTCCATTCTCAGACTTGAGGGGTTTACCATCCTCTCCGTTTTCGGTCTTGATGTGTTCACCGCCCATCCCGAGTTCGGTTTTGCTCGCAGATGCTTCCTCGGATTTCTCGTTAACCAAGTAATCAAGACTGCCATCTTGCACAAACGCGATCTCCTCTTCGTTATGGCATCGGTGATGTCGCTCATAGCCCTTGTTGAATGCATGGGCTAGCGCGATAGAAGGATGTTGTTCGAGTTTTTGGACCAGCATTCGAACCTTGGACTCTACGTAGCCAGACCAGATCTTGTGGCCGTCCTTGGTCTTGGCTGCTGAAATCACAGAGATGTAATACTTGTAACCTGAAGTGAAGAAGGTGTGTTTGACAAACAGGTCGCTCCAGGGACGCTTCCCTACCATGATACTCTCGGATATTTGGAGCGCTCGCGCGAGCTCTCGGTTGATGACAGTCATGGAGGAACGGGTTATGTTGAATGTGGCACACATGGAGGGATAAGCCGGAGTGATGACAGGCATCAAGTGAAACGAGTCTCCTTTGTAAAGCTAGAATGGAATCAGCATTTTTTGCGGGGATTGAGAGGCATAGGGATCAGGTCTCTGACATACTCTGGGATTCCAGACTCGGACAGGAAGCGGCCCGCCCTCGATAGGCTTGAGGAGAACAGGCTGTGGCCAGCGCCACTGCTTTATAACAAGGAAAAACTTGTTGACTATCACGGAGGGTGTGGCCTTGGGGTAGAGCTGACAAACCCTCGCAACAAGCATTGCCCATGCCACACCACCGGGAAAGCCCATGATGTTGGCGTAAACGGCACGCCGCTGAGCCCAAAGCTTGATGGCTCGCAGAGCAAGCTTGAATGTGGCCTGCTCAGGCACCAAGGCCAGAATCTCGTCTGTGACG
The DNA here is from genome assembly GCA_033030565.1 of Fusarium nematophilum. Classification (NCBI taxonomy): domain Eukaryota; kingdom Fungi; phylum Ascomycota; class Sordariomycetes; order Hypocreales; family Nectriaceae; genus Fusarium; species Fusarium nematophilum. Next base: position 44,076 of record JAVIXY010000023.1, on the reverse strand, counting down.
CGTGTGCCATTTAGTGAGCGTAGTTCCGCCTCGTCCAGGCCGCGCAAGAGACCCGAGTCTTTGAGATCATTGAAGTCGGGGGCGAGTTGTTTCTGGATGATCCTAGAAAAAATCAAGTCAATGCTTATGCCGAGGTACTCAAACTTGATGATGGGCACAAAGGCGTCAGTCACCACGGTCAAGTCGGTGATGGCGTCTTTGGGGGCCATTGAAACAAGTAATTCTGGAAAATGCTTGAAGTAATCTTCACGGGTGACGTATTTCGGAGCGACGATGAGGGTATCGATGTCGGAGCCCGGACCGAAAACACCAAGGCGAAAGCTGCCATAGGTAAAGACTTTGCCTCGCGCGTTGCGTGTGAGGACCTCGTTCTTGGGCTCTTTTTCTTGGGCGACTCGACGGACGAACTCGTTGCAAATCAACTGGAGGGAGTCGAGGACTTGATGTCTGTCAAAAAAAGTGTTAGTTCGCATGCCAAAATAACGACGGAGCATCAAGACGTGCCTCTTGGCCGTATCGGCAGGACTCTCGAATGTCTTCTGGCGCCTCAGCTCTTCGATGAGAGCATCGCTGGCGCGCAATTCCGCATCAGTGGGGAGTTGTACTGAGATAGGCGGCGTGACGCCGTAAGCCTGCTCCGTAGCCATGACTTGGGGCGCAACAAGCACCTCAGCTAAGGTGGGCGATGTTGGTGTCGAGCAGGAGAAAGAAGAAATGAGCGGCAATGGCAGCGGGTAACGGGAGACAGACGTGGGGTTCGGCGCTGAGGCGGTGACGAGGATCTAGGGAACCCAGGTAAGGCCAAAGGAGAGAATCAGCAGATGGCGGCCGTGAGAGTAGCTGTTGTTGTGGCGGCGAAGCTGTCCGGTGTGCTTCGACGCAGCCCAGATGGGCGCTTCAAGCCTCTCCAAGGGCAGCGCAAGGGATGCGCTGAGCACACGAGGGCGCTAGGGCTCTGGTATGTAGTTGAATGTTGACGATGGCTGGTCCAAGAAGGTAAGGGATGGTTTGAATAGGATATTGGGTGGGTTCGCTGGGTCGAGTTTGGATAATGTAGGTCCAAAGGGTCACTTTTTTTGGCTGACTATTACAAGGCGCGGCGAGGCTGCACGAACGCGGTGGTGGCATGCTGGATGCCGAAAAGGAAGTGAGTGGGCCTAAGTTACTCCTGAGGCACCACTACGTACCAGGAAAGTTTGTCGGGAAACCTCTCTGCCCGTGGTAAAATTTGCCTGTGCGATTATAAATTCAGAGGAAACACCTGAATTCCCTGCATATGTCTCCACAATGTACAGAATTATTGTTTGGATTCCCCTGAACTTTGACGACAATCAGCAATATCTGGCTGGTAAACAAGGGACGAGGCTGGCTCGTGACTGTAGAGTCAAAATTCCTGCTGCTGCATTGTATCAGAGCAGCATCGTTTCACGATATGGATATTCACCTACCAAGATACATACTGCCGTCCCCTGAGACGCAGGTAAGACATTGGCCCTGCGGCTGGTCCAACCACTGGCCTTCCGTCATCACTCGATCCCCCCCCTTACAGTCAAATGCAGCCAGTCAGCCCCCTTGTCAGCTGCGGGCAACACGCAGGATGCAACAACCGGGGCGAAATCATGCACAAACCGAAGCTCCATACCCACTCCCAGCCCACGGCCCTGTAAGGCCCTGCCACTTACTGACACTAAGTTGAACGCGAACGCGGTACGAACTTTAAAGGGCATTTATTTGCTATAGTAGACGACGCTACATTGACTGACGACGGACCCATCCCACATCCTCACAGCAACCTTAAGGGCAGGGCAAAAACTTCCAGGGAGAAGGGCGAATCTACATCAGATCCTTTTCTAAATCATATCCCCCCATAGTCCTCTCTCGCTCTTCCGCTCTCCGCCGCTGCACGCCTGCAGCTTTTGCACGATGCCGCCATCGGCCAAGAGAGCCTCGAGGGCTCGTCGCGAACCGCGTAAAGCCGCTGCCAATTCGCCTGTCGATGTCGAAGAATCTTCGCCTACTCGCCCTGCTAAGCGCCGAAAGAAGGTATGTCGAGCCTGCGCGGCGGCAGCCAACCTCTGCCTCCGTCAAACTCCCCGGCCCTGCTGACACGGACTCGCTGAAGCAGGCTCAAGAGGACGAGGAACCTGCCGCGCCCAACGACGATCAGCTGGTGTCGCAAATCACACAACATTTGAGAAATGAGCCCGTTCAGGCCAGCAAAGACCATGCCAATGCCATCCATGAGGCCAACGCAGACGGAGTCAAGGCCTATGCCAAGGTCGCCGCTCAGGACTGGACCTTCTATATCACTAAGTTGTCCGTCAACATCGGCCGAGCCCCCGAAAACACACATGCCACCCGCAGCTCTGTTGTCGATGCGGATGATGACGATCACGTCCACATCGATCTTGGCCCCAGCAAGATGGTGTCGCGCCAGCATGCCGCAATATGTTTCGACTCTAAGGATGAAAGATGGTTTTTGAGCGTCAAAGGCCGCAATGGTGCCAAGGTGGACAGTCAGCCCGTTAAGTCCGGCCAGTCACATCCCCTCACCAGCGGCGAGGTTATCGAGATTGGCAATGTCGAGATGATGTTTGTTCTTCCTTCCGAGATCAGTCCCCTGACTGTTCACCCTATATTCCTCCAACGCGCTGGACTGAGCGTCGACACGCCCCAATCACGATCATCACGCCGACAACCTCTTATCGCACCTGCGCCCCCGGAATACAAGCGACCAGGCACACCGCCGTCTGCTCAGAGTCATACCAAGTCACCGGCCGCAAGTACTCCAGCTGTCATGGTCGGGGCCAATGGGGTCGATCTCAGCCAGGAAGAAAATCATCATATTAAGCCTCAATTCAGCTACGCCCAAATGATTACACAGGCCATCTTGAACGCGCCCGATGGCAAGCTGAATTTGAATGGCATATATACATACATTATGAACAGTTATGCGTACTATCGTCACCAAGCAGCCGCAGGATGGCAGGTAAGACACACCAATCAACCTGGCAACTCTTGATGCTGACAACGCTCAGAATTCTATCCGGCACAACCTTTCTCTCAATAAGGCGTTTGACAAGGTGGCTCGATCCACCGATGAGCCAGGGAAAGGGATGAAATGGCAGATTGTCCCAGAAGCCAGAGAGGAAATGGTGCGGAATGCGTATCGTGTCGGTCGCGGTGGCCATCGTGGGTCGTCTGCCCCATCCTCCCCAAACCAGCTCGCCTACATCACGCACGGCCCTAGGGATATGGCACCAAGGGACCCTGTCTCTGTCCGCAAGCGACGAGGCTCACCTCTTGCTTCACCACCTCCAAGACCCTCCCTCCTACTCGCCCAATCGACGCCCGACAGGTCAGCCGATCGATCCCTTGGAAGAAACGCTACCCTTACGGCTGATGGAAGTCCACTCCCCCGTCCTAGGAAGACGCCAGGAGCGGACTCGTCATTCTCAGTGTACCATCCCCAGTCACCTACGCTCACCTCTTCATATCAAGAAGATGGAGGATCGTTCGTGACGCCTGCGCCACCGAGAGTCCATCCCAAACTTGCGCCCCCGAGCACAGCGCAGCGGCCGAGCCAACATATGCCCACCAGCTCTCCAGCGCCGTTCTGGAAATACGCAGACATCGGCAGCACTCCCTTGAAGCCTCTGGGCACGTATGACGTGAGCCCTACCAAATCCGGGGGCGGCCTGCTGCCGCCGCAGAGCAGTAGTCCTCCACGCGGGAACAAGTCTCCCCCAAGCAGCCCATCTCGTCGCCAAAAGTCCAGTCCACAACCAGTCGCTGAGCCTGCAGAAGTAGAGGAGGAGCAAGGGTTTGATCTGACCAAGTAAGTATACATCATACCCATGTCCTTCCCATCTCAAGCTAACCCGAAACTTCCCAGGGGCTTTCAGAGTATTGGGTCCTATCACGCGCCAGTCGGAAGGGGTGCCTCTATTCTTAAGGGTCATACGTAGGGATGTATGCGTGATGAGGACGGCGTTGCTATTGTCACGCGATAGGGGTCGGAGCTGGTCTTTGAACCACGTATTGAGCAAACCTGGGCGGCATACAGCGAATAAGTAAATGATGTCAGCATCTAGAGAATGTTTATGACGGAGATGAATACAACGTCTTGATGAATGCACGACCTCTTTATGCTAACTTGATCTTTTGGCCAACTGAGGCCCAGAGTTGAATGTCATTTGTGAGAGTGAAGATCGTCTTCGCCTGGTGGCCAATGGCCTTTTGATACCGCATATTTCCAGATATATATACAACATCGTGAATCGCGCCTCTAGATGCAAATATTGATGTTACCACCCCACCGCCCGCGCGCCATCCATGATCCATCCCAAGGCACCGATGTTCCATGCTTATTCCATCCAGCAGCCACATTATACATATACCTTTTTTTTTTTTTGGTACCTTATCGCCAAGTACTTTTACACAGCGGTGAGGAAATATCTCAACCGCACGGCAGCATCATAGAGATTTTGTCGCAAGATTGTGAGCTTACCGAGCTCCGGCCTGCCCTCGCCTCTTGGGGTTTCCACGGCCAGGCCGCTTCTTAGGTGTGGTCTTCTGGTCACCGCCCTCGATAAACTTGATGAGCTCATCAATGCTGCGGGAGTCAACCTGGGAGGCAGGGCCGGTACGGCCGGGAGCGGCGGCGTTCGAGGCCTGAGCAGGCGAGGCGGTGGTGCTGAATCGGATTCCAGATCGGATTCGTCGAGCAGCAACATCCTTGGCGTGCTTCGCGATAGAGACGGCGTTCTGGGTCAGCTGCTCCAGCCAACTCTCTGCCTCCTTGGTGTTCTTGTCCTCGGGTCCCAGCTCAGCGAGGAAGACGTTGTAGGACTCACGCATGCGGTTAACAGCCCCCTTAGAGTCACGATCCAAGGCGAGAGCCTGCGCTAGCTGGAAAAGCAGAGTGGCAGAGTTGACCGACTGCTTGCCGAAGACAGACTCGCATACGCGCAGAGACTCTTCAAACCAGAGCCTGGACTCATGGTAAGCCTTGAGATGCTGTAGCATCACAGCAGCATTGTTGATGGTCGTGATGGAGTCGGGGTGGCCAGGGCCATAGATGACCTTCCACATCTTGAGGGCGTGCTTGGAATACACAAGCGCACCCTTGCTGTCGCCCACCTGGTGAAGGAAGAGGCTCAGGTTGAGGTAGTTAAGTAGAGTTTCGGCAGAGTCGACACCGACGGTCCTCTCAGCCACGATAATGGCCTTGCGAGCAAGCTCGACAGCAGCCTCCTTGTCGTCCAGCTGATAGTACAGCATGGAAAGGCTGTTGTAAACGCGAGCAACCTCGGGGTGCAGGATGCCGTAAATCTGCTCATGCAGAGACAAGGACTCGAGAAGTAGCTCCTGGCCGAGCTTCTTCTGGTTCTGGAGGATGGAGATGCGGCCGGCCTCAAGTGCCTCCTCAGCAAGGGCGCTGCGAGGGCAAGAGTCCTTAATGAGGGGAACAAGGTCGACGACATCATCGGGGCTGAAGGTGTGAATGTTCGCAGGGACGGCTACATCGGGAGAAGCCTCGCGTGCCTTGTTCTTCTTCTTCTTCTTCCCTTCGCCGTTGGCTTGGCCATTTGTAGCAGCCTGGGGAGCCTTGGAGGGGGCAGCAGGAGTGGCCTCGGCACCTTCAGAGGTAAATGCGTAATCCTTGGCTTGAATCTGGATACCGATTTTCAAGCACACTTCACGAAGAAGCTGAACGGGGCGAACCTGGTTATGCCAGTCATCGTCGAGCTCGTATCGGAAGCGCTTGAGAATCTGCTCCTCGATTTCTTCCCTAAGACCCTCAGGGGTGATCTTTTCGAATGACCAATCGGCATCAGCATAGAGACTTCGTAGTGAGGAGTCAATCTCAGAAACGGGGTTCGAGTTGAAGTTATGGCCGAGCAGACAGTTGAGCAGGTGCGCGACGCAAGCAGGGACAGCAGGCACAGGTAGGTGGCGGAGGTACGTGGCAGACAGATGCTTGAAAGATCGGGCAACCATGTCCTGGACACAAATCTCGCGCAGGCAGCGGAGTCGGCCATCGGTGGAGAGCTCAGCCACCTTGCCCAGATACCTCACGTTGATACCGCGCTTATGAAGGAGTCGGCTCATCGACTGTCCATCCATAGGGAAGCTGATGTCGGAATCAGAGAGCTCGCGGAGCAAATCAGGGATGACCTGATCGCGCAAGTAGGCGCCTGCCGCCCTGACGTCCTCCTCGTCAGCAGCAAACTCGGCCGTTTCCTCCTCGGTCTGAGGTACCTGGCCACTGAAGGCGTCAGGGTTGAGAGCAAACTTGAAGTCTGACAGATTGGGTTGGTTCTCCTCGGCCTTGGATGCCTCATCCTCACCATCCTTACCCCCGTTGCCCTCCTTGTCTCCTTCGCCGCCCTCCTCTCCTTTCTTCTGCTCAGCCCGACGAGCAAGTTCCTTGTCCACCCACTGCTTCATTTTGTATCGCCCAAAGGAGTCAACAAGTTCGGGTCGCAGGACGGTCATACGGTGGGGGTAGGCATCTCCATCCTCGGGGAGTCCATCCTCATCCAGCCAAGCGATATCAAGGGGGCTGATTCGATACAGGTCCAACACATACTTGCGACCATCAGTACCCATCAAACCCTTGGTCTCCACGCTCGCCTCTAGGTCGAATCGTTTGCCCTCCTTGTCCCAAACGGGGTGCTTCTTGACCTTGAGTGCTTTGGAGAGCTGGGCAAAGCCGGGGGCGAACCGCTCGTCCGCAGCCACAATGTCCTTTCCATCCACAGCGCCATAGTCGATCTGGTTCTCACCGGGCTCCCGTTGCTTGAAAATTCCGGGCACAATACTCTGGCCGACAATTCGCTTGCCGATGTAGTCAACGACCACTGTCGCAGGGGTGAAGAGCCCTTCGATGTCGAGTTGGTTGACGAGTTTGACACCAGCAACATCCTTGCCAGTAGCAACTCGGGCTGCTTCATCACCACCCTCGGAAGTGAACGTGCCTACGCCATCAGCGCCAAAAGAGAAGAAGATGTTGTTGTAGACAAAGATCTGGGCATCGCGGCACTCTGTGGGGTTCAGGGGAGCGATCTCGCCCCGGGCGACCATGACAGCGCCTCGAGTAGCCGCGTCGTTGTAGTCGGCAAATAGTTTTGAGATTAGACGCTCACGAAAGACCCTGTCTTGAACGGTCTCGCGAGGAAGTTCCTTAGCGGATTGAAACTCCTCGTTCCAGTCTCGCAGGGTGTCGGTATTTTCGACGCCTGCGAGGAGATAAGTCTCTTGAGATCGTGTAGGATCAGGGAGATGTGTGCAAAGCGAGGAGCTAGGTGAAGGGACCACCCAGGGGGCCGCTGGGATGGCGTTGGTAATTTGGAAGGTAGCAAGAGGATCTCGTTGGTTGTTGTATTCCTGGAGCTGAATGAAGGTCTGTGCAAAGGAGGGAGAGATGAGCTCAATGAGACTCAACAGGGAGTGGGCGGACTGGCCCTTCGGTGCTGGGCGTGGAAAGGGGTCAAACTTGGCGTTGGATGACTTGTTGACGTAGAAGCCCGAAACGTGGGATGTGATCTGATATTGCTCGCCCTCGGTTGTGGTGACGACAAGGTACAAGAGGTGGCCACGCTGTCGCAGGTGAGGAGGAGGCGGGTTCCAGGAGGATAACGCAATCTGTTTGACCGTTTTGGGAGCAGGCTCGGTGGGCTCAGGGATTAGACTAGTTAGTGAAGGCAGAGCCTGGAAGTCGTAGTCCTTGATTGGTAGGTCCTCTGCGGACTCCTGGTCGCTGCCGTGGGCCTCGCCGGCGACAGATTCGAAGAGAGAGAGGCCAGGGAGGAGGCCCTGGGTCGTGTCCGATCGATCACCGGCGGCGCCAATGAGCTCTCGAATGCGGACAAGGTGGATACGAGCCTCTTTCTCGGTGTAAGGGTCTTGGACGAGGTGGAACTCGGGGTTCGTGCCCAGCTCAGGAATATCGGCAAGGGGAATGAAGTCATTGATCTTCTCACCGTTGAACTCGAGGTGGAAGCAGGTATATTTGAAGGCAGAAGGAAGGTCAATGATGGACTGGCGGACCTCATGAACTTGTTCTTGGGACGACACCTGAATATCATGGTGAGTGAGGGGTGGTGGAGGGGTCCGATGAGGTCGAGTGACGGACCATGATCTGCATCTTGCTGGCCTTGTCGTCAGGCAGGACAATGGTGAGGTTAATTAACGCTGTTTCCACAAGACGCATCAGACATGATGTTCAGGTCGATTCTTTAGGGTTGAAGCAAGCTACCTTCAGCTGCCGAGTCGATCTCCGGGGCTTCAGCGGCCATGGTGTTCTCGGGCTCCTCGGACATAGTGTCTGCGAGACCAGTTAGCTTTCAGTGGACAGTATGCAGCAACGGGCCTCAAAGATAAGAAAACAGGGCCGTGGCCATGTCAATGACCAACTCTAGTGCTTGACGAGACCCTGGATCTGACAAGCATTGACAAGGGCAGTCGAGCTATACACTTCAAGTACGTACCGTGCGCAGGAGCGGGAGGAGAAAGGTCAGAAGCCATGTTGTAATAATGGAGGAGGGGGAGAAATTAAAGACACAAAAAGGGTATGGGATGAAATAGAAGAGGGCGAAAGCCAGGCATGGGATATGCACTGGCAGCGAGGGGGGACAATTGAAACGACGTTGTTCGTCGAAGCAACTTGGAGGAGATGGAGTGACGGGGACGAAGGGGAGAAAGAAAAAAAATTAGACGGCTATTGGAGTTTGTGGTTGCGGCAATGCCCCGGCATTAGGTACAGCCGTCAGTGAGTACCCGGCGGCTGTCCACGGAACAGCGGCGGTACCTCCATTTCGCTGGTGAAATACCGGATATACAAGGTATAGTCCGGGTATATCGGGACCCCAGAGGGGCATCCCCCGACTGGGCCTGTTGGACCCCCAGAAATTGACGCTCGCGCTAGACCGAGAAGGGAAGAAAGTAAACAGTTTAACCATGACCACATCTCTTTTCCCGCCAGCATCCTCATGATAAGTGCTCATCTCCGTACATTCGAAATCTAAGTCCTATTCTTTCATGTCATAATACCGGCTCTTATAGCTCTCTCTAGGCCCGCCTTCTTCTCTACGCCACGCATTTTGCTTCGATATTAGGCGAGATCTTATCCCTTCAGTGTCAACAATGGCGGCCGCACCGCATACTTGCCCCTCCCCGTCAGCGCACCGAATCCTAACGGGAGGCCGGAGGGAGAGCAAGGGAGATATTCAACCTTGGACAGCAGCACGGTGTCAGCGGCTGCTGCGTCAACTACAATGTCGCCTAGTATCTCTACGAAAGCTCGTCAATGAGACTCGACAATCGACGAGCAGTCGATCGAAACGACAAAATACGAACGACGATCACACACAAAGAGCGCCGAAGCGAGCTCGCTACACTTATGGACGGCGTCAATCAGCACCGGCTCAAACAAAGACTCCGGCAATACCCCCGTCCACGCCACCACGATTACTTCGCACACTCGGCGCGATGAAGATTGAGCGTTGCTCGCCAGGTTCCGGTCGGGTTGACTTTACCACACCTCTCCTACGGAAGTTTCGCGAGCAGCCCACGATGGCTGACTCGTTATGTTCGAAGCCTGAATCGACAACCACGAGTTCTGTGTCTCTGATTGCCGACCTACAATCGATACGCCGAATTGTCCCGGAGAACCAATACCGCATCTATGAGGCCATCTTCAACTGGCTGAGTGGCTTACTTCGTTCGACCGAGCCGCTATCACAAATTTCTCACCCTAAGTCACTCCTGAGCATGTGCCTCCGCAAGATACCAGCTGCCCTAGCCGTTATAGAGGCATGGGATCGCCAGATCGCAGAAGAGGCGGGTAACAAGTCCATGTGGGAGTCCTCCAAAGCATCAACAGAGCTGTATGAACAACTTGAGGGTTTTGGCGCGGCAGGCTTGGGCTGGAAACCCTTGAAGTTGGTTGTACGCGCACACGCTCTGTCGCTCTTGGCCGGTGCCGTTTCCGAGGGGCTGTTTGAGCCTCCCTTCGTGCGATTACTGGCCGAGTCTTGTCTCAGTCTGGAGTGCAGCGAGGAAGCATCTCGACTGGTGTCAAGCCTCAATTGCCCATTAGCAGCGCCCTGCAGATCGTCAGGTATGCTGGTCGAAAATAGCAGGGTTCAGCCGCTAGGGGTCATAATGAGAAGTCTCCGTGGTCAAGGCAGATTCGGTGCAGCTTTTGAGTGCCTCACAGGACTTTTCAGAAGCAAAAGGCTACCGCTAACTTGGTTAACTTTGCTAAATTTCAAAGTCGTGTGGACGCGAGGCATCGAGGTCATGACCAACAACGGCCCAGCACCCTCAGCGGTGGACTTTATGTGCACGGCCATTGATCATCTTGCACTACATGGAGACAGAAGGGGGGAGCAAGAGCCTCGTACGGAAGAACACACCTTGATGAGCGTGCTGGCAGCTTTGGCGGCCGCGGCGTGGACACTGGGGACTGATCTTGGTCACGGCAGAGGCTCACAAAGGAAACATGCCGCGCGGCGAATGTTACATGTGCTCGACTGCTGCATCACTCGCCAACAACGGCGCCACGGAGTGTTTCGAAGCCACGGGCTTTTCACGCTCGTTTTGGCGCGGTTTATGGCCACCGCCATGATCGACAGCGCCATGATCGATCCAACTGCGAAACAAATGGCGAGTCAGGAGTACGCAAAATTGTTGACAGCTGGAAACGGCGTCCCGTCTCAAACGCAGTACCAACAAACGCTTCTGATGGCCTGTGCTGTTGCGCAATATCGGGGGCGGGCATGCAACCTGCCGTGTCACGATGTCTTGTCCGAGATTTGCACGACACTCCATGGCCTTGGACTCCCTGGCTGGTTTCAGGACGGTCTGAAATCCGATGGAGCATTTGTTTTGGCGCAAAAAACGAAGGACCTCAGAGATATTGCTTTTGCAGAAAGACTTCATGTGGCTGGCAAAGGGACACTGGAAGTGAGCACCATGTTTTCAGGGTGGCGATGGGAAGAGGGCATTGGCGAATGGGTGCTTCCAAGCCCTGTGTCAGAAACGGGAAGCAACTCCATAAAGGAAGACGACCAAGAACTGAGAAAGCAAACGGCCACAGATGGACGACGAAACAAGCAGGAAAACACCCGAGGCCGGGGAACAAGCCTTAGATGGAACTCGGCCGTCCAAGGTAGCAGTCTCAGGCAACATGACGGTGACTTGGTGGAGAGCGACGAGGATAAGGTTGATGACGACAAGGCGGACGGCACCGACGACGAGGATGAAAATGATACGAGGGCAACCACGGTCATGGATATGGGGGAGGAAGAGGATAGCGGGGATGAGCTGGCCAGCTGCGGATTGATGGAGGTCCACACTGCGGTCGAGGCCCGGGCACAAGAACGGGGGTTTGTCGAGGGTTGTACGAGGGATCCCAGAGGAAACACGAACCGTGGAGGCAGAAAGGGAAGAATCATCAAGACGGTCGAAGTAAAGAGGATCAAGCGCGCGGGCAGCACACGGACCCGACCAGGGACCGGGTCCGAGAAGAGGCTCGGCCGGGGGGTAAAATCTCAGAACCGAGAGAAGGGGAAGGGTGATGGAATGACGACCGAGCCCAACTGGGAAGATGAACTCGGGATGTCCTGACTGACGGGATACTACCTACGTACATCCTTGATAACGCAATCTGCAAACCTCAAAACATTCCCTCGATCCAGCTCCTCGCGAATCATTTCGCGTCTCAGCGTCTGTCTCAGGGCATGTCGTCCAGTTATTCTCCTCCTCTCAGAGGCCTTTACTCTGGTTACGACAGCATCTGTCAGGGTGGGGCAGAGCCATTTGAAACCGCCGGCGCTTCCCCCCTACCTACGACGGGATCTGCAATTGGCTCACGCTATTCGCTCTTCTACGATAGACGTGTATAAGAAATCGCACAGGCCGTGCTTCGATTTGCCCGAGATAATTTCTCCGTCGCCTTGACCATCCACGCGAAGCGGTTTGACTGAGGCGCGCATCCAGATGCCTCTTCCAAGCCAAGTGCCGGGAAATGCCCTTGTTTCATGATCCCCGTCCGCCCGGCCCCTGTCGAAGGTCCGTCCGCCACTCGGAGTCGGCGCCCTTCTACCCCCTAGCTGACGTAGACAGGCGCTGGCTGCTGGTTGGGGTTGTTGGTTCAGCAGACCAATAGCCGACTCGGCAGAGGCAATCTTGATTTTTTCTTGATGGATATCTTGAAACCACCCCTGAGCCCAACCCGGCGGCTGTAACTGGGCCCCAGTTTGTGATGGGACGAAGAGCACTGGGGCACCCAGTCGACGAGCAAATGAAAATCCAGTCGGCATCTGGATCTAAAACGATGCATTCTATTACAGTGCTGTACGCGGCCTGGTACGGTCGCTACTGTCTGCCATGTCGAGGATGATCTGCCTCAGTGCTGAGCCCTAGGTTGTTTTCGTACCAGGCTCCTGCTCCGTTGTCAAGATACCCATACTTAATCTTGCCCCATGCTCCCTTGTCTCTCCTGTTCCGTTTTGCTTCCCAGAGACGGAGAAGGACTTGTTTGTTTCGGAGCTGGTTTCCATCCGTTCTCTTCTTTTACTTGACACTTCCCCTCCGCTGGGACTTCTCTTCTCCCCTTCTTCCCCCACCCGCCGCCACTTGTTTGCCCTCCGTTTCCTTCCTTCGGCGGAGGTTTCGTTTCTCTTGTTCCCAGTTTCAACTTGTTTTTCCATTCTTTTGTTTCTTGCCACCCTCGTTTTTCGTTACCTACGCCACAATGAGTTCCGGAAACTCTCTGCTGGCTCGCGCTGGAGCTGGCTCTGGCGAAGAAATGACCCAGGCCGAAATCGACGCCCCGGGACATGATGAGGCCCTCTCGAAATATCTCATGATCATCTGCGGCGCCGTCTCTGTCGCCGTCATCATCTGGAAAGTCAGCGAGCGCATCATCAAGCTCACCCGTCACGTCGCCTGCCTTAACAACGATAGGCAGCGCTACTTTGCCATTCCTTCTCCCAACGTCGCCGCTCTCAAGCGCCACCTGCTCTACGCTCCTGTTTTCAGCAAGAGACACAACCGCGAGATTCAACTTAGCTCTGCCATCAACGTAGGCACCCTGCCTACTCGATTTCAACTGCTCTTCCTCGCCGCATATTTTGCCACCAATGTCATCTTCTGTGTCATTGAGATTCCCTACGCGGAGTCCCGTGAAGTTGCCGCCGGCATCATCCGTAACCGCTCCGGCATTCTGTCCACTGTGAACATGGTGAGCACATGAGATTTATCTCATCATCGAGCGATCGGGTCACTGGATGATCCCCGTTAAAGGCCCTGTGGCTGACTGTATCTCAGGTTCCCCTGTTCCTCCTTGCTGGACGCAATAATCCGCTCATTCCCCTTCTAAACATCTCATTTGACACGTACAATTTGATTCACCGATGGTTCGGCCGCGTTGTCATCCTCGAGGCCGTCGTGCATACACTCGCCCATTGGCATAAGAATAACTGGCAGGTTGCTGGCACATTCTCAAGCACAACGTTTCTTCTCCCGGGATTCATTGTGAGTCACCCCTGGTTCTAGTTGTCGCCGACGTTTATACCTGCGACTCCAATCAAACCGGATTGACTAACTCATCATGTACAGGCCACTGCTGCTTTCGTCTTTCTCGGCATCCAGGCCTCCAGCCCGCTCCGACACGCCTTTTACGAGACGTTCAAGCTCCTCCACATTCTTGCTGCTACTGCCGCTGTTGTTGGCCTCTGGTATCATCTCAAGTTCAAGGATGACCTCCGTCAACCGGGCGATGGTAAATACCGTTGGTTCTTGTACATGTACTGCATAGTCGCTCTGTGGACCTTTGACCGAACCTGGCGGATATGGCGCATCATTCGGTCTCACGTTGGTGGCTCGCGGACCAGAACCGTTATTGAAGCCCTCCCCGGCAACGCTGTCCGCTTGACTATGACTCTGGCCCGACCCTGGAAGATCAGTCCCGGCCAACACGCTTACCTGTACATGCCCTCCATCAGCCTTTGGCAATCTCACCCTTTCTCGGTAGCCTGGTACGATGGTGTGGAGGATCCTAAGAACGAGCGGCTGGCCAGCACCAACCAGGATCTGCTGGCAATGCAGCAGCAGAGGGTATCGTTCATCATTCGTGGTCGAACTGGCATGACCGATACCTTGTACAAGAAGGCTCTGGTTGCACCTGGCGGAAGACTCGAGACGACCTGCTTCGCCGAAGGCCCTTACGGCGGCCATCACTCCTTCGACTCGTACGGTACGGTCGTCCTCTTCGCCGGCGGTGTTGGCATCACGCACCCTGTTCCCTACATCAAGCACCTCGTCCAGGGATACAATGAGGGTACCGTGGCGACCCGAAGAATCCTGCTTGTCTGGACGATCCAGAGTCCGGAGCACCTGGAGTGGATCCGCCCGTGGATGACAGAGATACTGGGCATGGAGAGGAGGAGGGACGTCCTGAGGATCATGCTCTTTGTCAGCCAACCCCGGTCTACCAAGGAGATCCACAGCCCGTCATCGACTGTGCAGATGTTTCCAGGACGACCCAACATCAACACACTCCTAGCCATGGAACAAGAGCACCAAGTTGGCGCCATGGTTGTTACCGTATGCGGTCCTGGTGCCTTGAGCGACGAGGTCCGCCTCGCTGTGCGCAACCGCCAGGATCGATCCAGCATCGACTTTATTGAGGAGGCATTTACGTGGTAAATGAACGTGCGAATGTTGGGCGTTGGGGACTCTGGTATTTTACCAGTTCAGTCAATATCTCCCCAACGACCATGTTGCTCGTCGAACTCGGAGCCTGAGGTCGATGAAGCTCTTAATTCTGGGCTTCTTGATGACTCCGGATATTCTTGTCTATCTTGGACGTCTTGCTAAGCAAGGATGAATTATCTGTCAATTTTCATGTACATTATATCGAGGGGTATTTACGTTCCATTCCTCCAGGCCGCTCTGCGTCTGCAATCAACGCCGTCTTTGGCAACGTATAATTGTTTAGGTTATGCAAGTGAACGTGACCTTTCATCGTCATGAGGCAAGAGTCTCAGGACCTCTCGTGTGTAGCCGAGCATGCAGTTCAGGATGCAGTTTCAGCAAGGTGCTGGAATGGACTTTGTTTCAATTCACCCAGGCTACCCCCTTGCGTCTACTGAGCCGACAAGGTTCATTTACGCGCCACGATTTATATGCCCGTGACCAATGAGTCGGTGCAGGTGACTAGTTATCTGACTCAAACCATACCTACCCATAGACCACCCCCGACCCACCGTTGACCACTTCCCGTCGTGGTATCGCTTCCGTCGTAAAGCATCTATAGACGGACACAGCTGACCCGTTGGGAGATAATAGCAAGAGTGAAGCTTGAGGGCCCCGTGCAAACAGTACATAACCTAACCGTGAGTGTTCAGTTGTTCCTCAAACCGTCAATAATTTAGAATATTGGCTACCTGGGTACTCCAGCGTAATTTGTCCTCCGCGAGTCATGTTCACGAAAGGCAACGAGGAGGCCGGTGGTTGGGGTTGCTACCTACACCACAAGACCACACCAATTGTATGTAGGTCCAGCCCCGCTCCTGCATCAAGGTACTTGCCCAGCCACTGAAGGTACCTCCTACCTGGAGAGAAAATGAATGTATCGGGTTTCTAATGATCTATCGGGTACAAATAATGGGGCGAACCCTCCGCGTTCGGCGCGGGCAGTCAAACACGGATCACTCCGGACACTCCTAGGTTCGACCCTCTAGGTCGGTACGTACCCTTCAGTACTCCGCCTCCCACCCGAGCTTATCAGCTCTTTGTTCGACACCCCGACCGCTGACCTTCGCATCCATCTTCCATCTCGCATCGCTTGTCCCTGAACCAGCATCAACATCATCTTGGCAGCCGTTTGCTGGATTCCCTCTCAATATGGCGTCAAGAAGCCTTATTCCCTTCCTCGTAGCCATGATGCTACTCACGGGGGTCTGCAACACCCTCTTGACGAAGTATCAGGTATGACGACATTTGACATCCGCCGCGCGCGCCGTCCCCGGCTCTTAACGAGCGCTGTAACTGACCATGACCAGGACAATCAATGTGTGCGAAACTGCGACCCCAGTGACAGCCCGAGAAAGCGTGCGTTCTTCAACCAGCCGGTCCTGCAGACAGCGCAGATGTTCATAGGTGAGATGGGCTGTTGGTTGGTTGTCGGTATCATGGCTCTATGGCGCCGAGTCACTGGCTCCTCCTCGCCGACCGAGCGCGGCTACCAGGCCGTCGACACTGATGAGAATGGCGATCCTGCTGCCGAAGACGAGAGCAATGATCGGACGAAACTCCTGAATAATGGCCGGTCCGTCCTCGAGGGATACCGAGTTCTGTTGCTGGCCCTCCCTGCCATATGCGACATTTGCGGCACCACCCTCATGAATGCCGGGCTTCTCATGGTTGCTGCCTCTATTTATCAAATGACTCGAGGTGCTCTGGTCCTGTTCGTCGGGCTCTTTAGTGTCCTTTTCCTCAAGCGGCACCTACGACTCTTCCAATGGCTCTCCTTAGTCGGAGTAGTCCTAGGAGTGGCTGTTGTAGGACTGGCTGGCGCCATCTGGCCGGACGAGAAGCCGGAGAACTCCATCGGCGTACCAGAGGAGGATGCAGTTCCCGAGCAGGGACTCTCGGATGCCGCCAGGGCTGTCATTGGAGTTCTGCTCATCGCTGGTGCCCAGATCTTCACAGCGGCCCAGTTCGTTCTTGAGGAGTGGATTTTAGAGAACTCCCCGATTGAGCCGATCAAAGTTGTCGGCTGGGAAGGCATCTTTGGTTTTGTCGTTACGCTACTTGCCATGTGTGTTCTGCATGCGGCGATCGGCTCCACCCCCGCCGGCCGGTACGGCTACTTTGATATGGTCGAGGGCTGGCGACAGATGACCGAGAACAAGAAAATATTGATGTCGAGCTTTCTCATCATGATTAGCATTGGGTAAGTAATTCTTCTGATCGGGTTGATTCATGGCTCACAACTAACCTTGGCTACAGCGGCTTCAACTTCTTTGGCCTATCAGTCACTCGAAGCGTTAGCGCAACATCCAGATCGACCATCGATACTTGCAGAACTCTCTTTATCTGGATTGTCTCGCTTGGTCTGGGATGGGAAACCTTCAAGTGGCTCCAGATTGTTGGATTCGCTCTGCTTGTATACTTTACCTTTGTTTTCAACGGAATCGTCCAGCCCCCTCTCGAGTGCCTCAGGGTGGAGGAAGAGATTGAGGAGCTGCTGCCCGAGGAGCCGATCGAGCATCGTTGAAGGCTGATGGCTACCACCATATACATGGTGGACTGGAGACTCAAGTTCGGGTACTTGGGGAAAGGCATCTGGACGCTGGCATACGCATATTTAGATTGGCGCAACTAGGAGTTTGATACTGGTGTGAATTGTAGTAGCTCATCTAAGCACCAAGATAATCTGTATGAAATTGTCGTGAAAGTAAACCCAAGCCCCCCATTCGCCAGACAAGAGAAAGCAATGCTCGCAGCCAACCCAAGGCACAGAGTCAAACAACCGTATATCCTGACAACGCCACAGTAGCCAAACCCTCGTCCTCGACCACGCCAGTCAGCACCTCGCTTAGCAGGCGCGCTCAGGTGACATTGCAGAGCAGCTCAGCCTCGAGGATAAACTTGCCCTCCTTGTACTTCTCGGAGGGCTCGTAGGCCTTGTCGTACTTCCAGCCGACAGTCTCCTTGCATTGGCGGCATGTGATATCGCGGACGACGTGCCGACCGGTGGTCATGTTGCGCTCGTTCGGAGCACCCGTATCAATATTAACGACGCTGTGGAAAAGGTAGGCTTTGCCATGCTGGCCACGGAAGTTCTGAATTTAGCATCAGCAAGTCTGGGGCTCCTGTGCGGGTGCCAGGCGTGAGAAACGGAGGGAGGATGGGGAGGAGATGAGAGGGTAGTGCGCACGCGGCTAATTATGTCCTCGTGGTTGGCGAGGTGTGCTTTGCACGTCTTGCAGCCGTAGATCTTGCTGCTGTTGAGGTAGGTGTTGTAAGCCAGCCCCATGGTGCGGGGGCCTGTGGTCGGGGAAGGGCGGTGTTGGTTTGGGAGAGATGTGGGCAGCGGGGGAGCGATGGAATCGCCAGAGCGGTTGGTGGTGAGTATGTTCTTATGAGGCTATCTCGACAGACTTTCAGGCCGCAGCTGACGATGGTGACTAAGGAAAAGTACGGGTGAGAGGTGAACGTGGGTGCGGCGGGTTAAGTTGGTTGGTGTCTGCATGGGAGGTTCGCAGTGGACCGGGACGTCATGAGGCCAGGGAGGGAGGTACGTCGCTCCTCGGTGGAGTCGCCCGCGGTCGTGTCGGGTAGGCACTCAACTGAGGCGAGGTGCCCACCCTGAGAACTTGGAATTGGAGGCACCTTGTGTACAGGCTTAGCCACTGGTCTGAAGCAGCAAAACGAACGAGAATGAGCACTGAGAAGAAGAACGTGTGCTCTGAGAGTACTTAGTAGGTTTTGCTTACATCGATATCCATGCATCTTTTTTAAGCAATTTAATATCACTGTTCTGTTATCTACCTCACTAAGTGATCTGGAGACGGACGGATACTCCTCCATGATGTTGTTGGTTCGGTCTTTCTGTATCCGCACTGTCGTTTTTCTACAGGCAGGTAGGTAGGTAATTGAAGTTAGGACTCAGGATTTGCCCCAGGGTGGTGTTACCTACCTCCCTAGCTATCGAAGAATGGCGACAAGAGACGGTGTTGTCTCCTCTATGGCGAACCAACTCGATCCAGATGCTGGCTTCTGGCATGATTGTGCCAAACGACCAAGGATACAGGAATTTTCCGAGTCGTGTGGACTCGGAAGTTAGGGCGCTACTTGTACGATCTTGGACGCAGTGTCCGCCACGAGTACGGGTTGATTTCCTTGCTGCGAACCACGCTCCATCGACAAGTAGTCAACAAGCAAAGCAGTAGCAGTGAGTGCGAAGAAGTGAATGTTCAGCGTTATGCTAAGACAACGGCATGCAAGGATTAATCCCGTGTATAAGTCAAACAGCCAAGTTCGAACGCCTGGCCACCTCCCAGAGAACGGATCGAACGTTTTCCAAAAACGAGCCTGGAATATAATAAGCCTTTACGGCACCGTATTTCTAGAGCAGCCTTTTGCCCGGTCAAATTTCACTTTTTGGTCTTTGTCTTCCCATCTTCCGCCAAGTCCTTATCCTTGATATTGTTGTAATGCCAGATGCCCCTCTCCCTGTCCTCCTGAAGTTGCTTCAGATCTTTGTCGCTGACGGGGACTCCCTCGATGCCCTTGACCTTCTTTCCCTCTATAAACATCATGATTCCTGCAACGGCGGCAACCACGCATGCAAGTCCGACAAAGAGACCCGTAGACCAGCTTGGTCGATCATATCGGTTCATACCCCACATGAAACCGGCCAGACAGCACTGGAGCAAGGTGTTCCAGACCATCAACCAGACGACAGCGTCCATCTTCCATATTGGCGTCGCCTGGGCTCGCTGTCCAGTGAGGGGAGCATCAGGGAGCTTATCCTCCGGATACGGGCAAGCAAGGGATGAGCTTAGTTCGGGGGAGCTTGATACATTCTTCGGCCCAATCTCGGGGGAGAGCTCAGCGGAGCCTGGCAGACGGAACCATCCCCGATGAATGCCGGCCAGACGTCGGATTGCAATCTCTTTTCCTTGCAGCCGGTACTGAAGTAGGAAGTAAAGATCGCGGAATCGCCAGGGAGCGAGTCCAAAGCCAGTCACGCAGAAGAGGGCGTTAAGAATCTGCGAATCCCATTCAATCCACTTTCGCCTGGGTGAATCGATGTGGTTGCAGGATGGATGACACATGGCGGGTGATGCGTTGCTATCATGACGTTAGTAGCGTTCCCATCGGGGAAAAGTTCAAGGAGATGGCCATACCAGAGTAGCAAGAACAACATGCCTCCCCAAGCAACAACATTCAACCCATATATCGTTACGCAGAATCCGAGGGGTGTCAAAAAATAGTTCCAGAAAGCGACCAGGCCAAGCCTTGTCGATTGCCAGGCGGAATGCTTGGGAGGGAAATGGTACCCATTATCGAATGGAGCGGCGGCAGCAGGCTCCCCTGTTTTCCTCCTGGCTGATGCCGCTCTCGGGCGGTCCTTCTCCTCGGGAGGCGTCTCCTCGCTCACAGCTGGAAATGTGCTCTGTCTTGAAGGTCCCCCAGCCGCCGGGCCTTGTTGCATTGGTATAGACGAGTCTGAGGTGGTGCGAGGCACCGCCTGGCGGGAGAAGATAGACGATGCGATGGAGCCTGTTGCGGCAAAGAAACCCTCTGGAGGGTCCGAGACTTCGAAGCTTTGTGAGACGCGGCGAAGACGACCACTTAGCGATGATGAAGCTGCTGGGCGATTTTCGACGGGGGATGGTAGATCTGTATTGTCGGCGTGGGCGCGTGGCGAGGCAGCGTCGATGTTTGGAAAGGGCTCGGTCTCGGTTTCGGGAGCTTGTCTGGGGGTCGGCATCGTGGCGGTATACGCTGTGACCTTGGCTACCACCCGGAAATGGGTAGATAACGGATGTGAATAGTAGGCGCCGGCGTGGAGGAGTTCGAATTGTTTAGTAGCGGCAGATTACGTAGAAAAGGTGTTAATCAGGAGGAGATGCGAGGTGATATTATGACGGGCTACACTTTGGGGAACTGGGTCAGTTTTAAAGCAAGTTTGGAGTCTGAGGTGCTACTTGCGAGAGATAACTGGGGTACCTTAAGTTACTCCGCCGTCTTCTGGCATGGGCCAAGTCAGTGGCGAAGTTTAACAATACCATGGCCCAACGAAGGCAAATAGCGGCCGCCGTATCCGGAAATTGATACTGACGGACACGATGCCGGGGGATACAAGGTTAGGCAGGTCCTGGTGAGGTACCTTTTCCGCCAATCCCGTGTACCCCTCTAGCTGCTTGCAATTTTCGGAGACGGACCCATAATCAAAGTTAAAACCCATTCCGTACGCGTATTTCGCTCCTACGGACCTCGCGCGACCCTATCCGTTCCAGTCAAATTCTCCCATTTCCATCTTTCCATAGCCGGCCTCTCCGACTACTTCGCCTTCTTATCTTGGCAGAATCGCCCTCGACCTGCTTCACTCGGCTCACTTGGCTTTCGCTCCCTGCCCGGCATGGATCATCAACGTGACCCGGTCACCAACGTCACCTCAACCGTTCTCTCCAACCTTCAGCACCAGCATGATTGGGTCTCGCTCCAGGTTCATGACACCGACGGCCGGCGGCCTTTGATCAGAGGCATGCCGCCTCGCCGGCTCTACGTTCACCCCGACGATCAGATTGCTGCCCTGGAGCGCGAGAAGGCTACAGGAGAAGCAATCGAGCAGTCACCCGAGCTTGAATGGGTTTTGGCCGTGCATCCTGAGGAGAAATGGTCGATTCGAGCATTTTCTAGGATTTTTGATTCTATCGAGAAGAGCGGTCGCCGCGAAAAGAGGCTCTTGTTAGCAACAGTCCACAACGATTCTACTGTTGTTTACTACCTGATGCACGAGGGCATGGTCAAACCTCGACAGAACTGATCTCTCCATGTCCTCCATCCACACCCGTACGCTCCTCAGGGCGTGAACACCACTTTCTGGGTCTTGCGCTGTTCAAAGAGGGTGTATCCTTCTGGCGCTTGCGAAAGCGGCATGATGTGGTCAAACATGAAGCTACCGTTTTTGTTAGCTTCGGAAAAGCCATCGAACAGTCAACTGGAACACAAACCCGACGAGGTGTTGCCTCCGCTCAAGAATCTCGAGGGCTTCGGCAAAGACACTTCGGACAGGACATCTGCCCATCTGTAATCGAACGTTTTTCCTGCAACATATTTAGCTAGCAGGCCTTTCGTTTCATGATCTCCAGGTACGACTATGAACCTGGCATGACTTACGTATATGCATCATCGCCAGTCCACGGAATCTGCGCAAAAACTCGTCAGCTCCACAATAAGGCCAACGCCGTATGCTTCCAGCTATACCTCCTTGTTGTGGACACCAATGCTGCTAATAGCACCAAAAGGTCGCACGATATCAAACGCTGTCCTTAGTGCAGGCGATTGACCAACGACCTCGACGACCATATCGGCACCCCGGCCTTGGGTCACCTCCTTGATACGACCCTCCAGCCCAGCTCTGTCGGTTTCGAAATTGAGAGGCTCTGCACCGAGATTCCGTGCCTGCTCCAATCGGCTCTCGACGCTGTCGATGGCAAACAGGTGCCGAGGTTTATAATGAGTGGCGGCCATGATGGCGCACAACCCGACAGGCCCACAGCCTACAACCACAACAGTGGCTTCTTGCACATCCTGCCCCGGACAGAGCTCCATGGCGCTCTTTATACCATAAAAGCCCGTTGGAAAGATATCCGCCATGAGGAGGAGGGCCTGGTCCGAAATAGTTTCCGGGGCCTTCACGGCAGTTCCGTCGGCCATGGGGATTCGTACATATTCCGCCTGACCGCCATCAAGCGTCTCGCAGCCAAAAAGTTGGCTCTCAACGCATCGGGCTGAGTACCCACTGGCGCAGTAGAAGCAATTACCGCTGAAGGATTAGCGAGCTTCCACCGCGTATGGGTATGGTGTCAACCCACCAGGAGGCTGTGAATGGAGCAACGACTTTATCACCAACTTGGATGGTTTTCACGGCAGAGCCAACCTGCACAACGGTACCGGTGAATTCATGTCCCATGATGAACCCCGTGTCAGAGGGTTGGTGGCCGCGATAGACGTGAAGTTCACTGCCTCATAGGTTAGATGGTCAATGGATGTTTCTGGTCTGAGAGGAACTTACGACCCACACAAGCCAGCGGCGTGTACCTTGATGATGATATCTGTCTTGTCCCGGACTACATGTATTTGATTCCACTGTCAGAAGAGGTGCGACCCCCATGGCATATATATTGTATGATAACCATGATAAGGTGCAAGTCTTGGACCAAAGTAGGGGTCATCACGAAGAACTGGCTGAACAGAGGTGACTTACTCTGAGGCACTGGGCGGTCTTGAACCGAAACCTTGTAAAGGCCGTCAAATACAACGGCCTTCATGGTTGCTGGAAGAGCCATTCTGACTCTGACCCTCCGACTGCGAGAAATGTGAGTTTGATGATGCGAGTTGAGACTGTCTCGCTGAGGTATATTATATGCCTCGGTCTTGCTGGAGAAGCACAAATGTGTTAGAACTGTCAGATTAAATGGGGTTTGCGGTAAATCTCGAAAAGGATGGCTCGGCTCTCAAGATGAGGATGGCAAGAGGGAGCATGCGAATTGTATCACTCGGAAAGATTCTGGAGGGCGAGCTGGTGTGTGGGGTTGATATTGAGGTCCGCCATCGGCGACAGAGAGGGCGCATTCATTGGCCTTGTGGTGGAGTATTATTCAGGATTTAAGAGCCACAGATAGCCCTTGGTGGGCCGGAATTAGAAGTTGTCCCAAAAGGAAAAACCGCAGAAAAGAAGAAGAAGCCGTCCCAGGGTAAATACTCTAGTTGTCCAAGCATGGCGGTAATGGCCATGAAAGCGAGGAAAACGCCATGTGGTTTGTTGGGCGTCGCGTCATCCATCGCATGGCTGGCCAGGCCCGATGGGTAAGGACTAACGGCTGTCAGCATGCTCCCGACAGTCTTAGCTGATGAAGTGAACTGCATGTGCGTACCCGAGATGGTCTGCAGACGGAATAGCTAATGAGAGACCTGCGACCATGCCCCGATCCTTCCCCTACAAATTAACAGTGCCTCGACAACGTGGTTCTGACCCCTGACAGACCACACAGCTTGACACACCTCCGCTCGAGTTGCCTCCAAGCCCAGGCCCGCCATTCCGGGTAACTGAGTCAGTTGTCACGCCTTGTCTACTTAATTAGTCTTCACCCAAGACCCGGGGTACTCTTAAATCAGGTAAAGGTCAGCAGCAGGTTTTGTGCGTGCCCAATGAAGAACCCAATAGCCGCACCATCGATCACGAATAAGTTCCCGACGTGTGTAATCGCTATTATACAGTTCCGATGGCCACAGAAAGGCAAAGGTGAGGTAACTTCGGTGGAATATTCAAGACGGTCGAGTTACACGATCCAAGGAGTGCTGCGTAAATGAGAAAATTTCTGCGAGTCAAAAAGCCGACAATTCCCCCAGACAGCGTTCACGGTTCAACTTCCCGCGGCCGGCAACGCGAGGCGGTCACCCTAAGCTAGGGGGTGGGCAGATGGGAGCCGCCTGTGGAACGGACTGTGGAGCGACCAATGAAGAGCGACTGCGACTCGGGGTCGGTCTCTGGGGCTGTACAGTGTGGTTAATCGAAATCAAACGGTACCCGGATACCCCACATAAACACCCTGAAGATCCACTTCCCCTCGTCCAGAATCCACCGTGCGGCTGGGGCAGGAGAGTGGTGGAGGCTGTCTCTGGAGACATGGAGGGGGGAGGGCGGCGGATGGGCCAATTGGGTAGTCTGCTTGTTGTCGTGGACGGGACAGTCCGTCAGGGCGTTGGAGTTGAGAGATATTTCGAGTCGCGATTGGGGAGTAGATAATCAAGCGGCTCTGTCTGCTTGTGTGAGCCTGTTATGGGCTTTCTGCTCACGGCATGAGATATTGTGATAACGACGGTGTGTGCTTGATCATGGTAAATATACCAAGCGATAAGGGCAGAGTAAATGAACAAGCACGAGAGGCCAAAGATGCGGCTGGCTCAAACCCACATCGCATGGCACGCATCACACACATGTCGACACGGCAGTGGACGTTGAGGCTTAGACGATGACCCTGGTGGGGAAGGGAGGGAGGGGGGGAGGCCTCGGCGGATGCATCCATTGCTCCATTCGCTCTTCGCTCCATTTCCCCAAGTACACACTCCCTCCTTTCACCCATTATGCGCATTCAACAAGACGAGCTGGACGCACCACATGCGGATAGGTCCTGGAAGAGCACCAAGGAGAAGAGTTCCGATGATAGGTAGGTACCTAGGAAGGTAGGTAAAGGAGTATTCCACTTGCTGGATTGGTATTCCGTGCGGATGACCAAGGGGATGGATGAATAAGCACCCGTATCCTAAATGGGACCACTTGCATCTGCCGCCGGACCGCAACACAAGGTCGGTCAAGGAACGCGGAGAAGCTGCTGAAACGATAACCAACATGACCCAAATGACCCAATCATGCGCGGCAGTAATAAAATCTAGCGCTGTCGGGTCCCATCGCTACTACGCCAAATTAACTCGACCACAATGAACCGCTCAACTTGCTGCTGTCGGCCCTCCTTCCCTCCCCGGCTGCCAGAACAGCAGAGCCCCATCTGGGGACCCCCTGCTCTCAGCCGACCTACCACATGTTACAGATACCAAGGGCCGAATATTACCACTGCATTTTACCCCATCTTCCATGATCCCAAGCACCCAGGCCGAGCCAACCCCCCAGCCTTTCTAAACCACCCCCAAGGACCCCAGCCCCGGCCAAGTCCCTTTTTCCCACTTCCCAATCCTAGCCTCAGCCGCGGCGCAGGCACAAGCGGTCGAGTACGTAAAGTCCTGTAGGTAATCAATCATCTTTGGCACTGTACGTATCCCTCCCAGCGCTCCAACCCGACTGCTTCAAACCCCGTAGTCTGGTGTCAAGAAAGTGGAGGCTAGATTAGGACATGCTCGGTCGTTGAGAGATACCACGACCATGAACCGCAAAATACACCTCACTCCGTTTCCTCCATACCTGCCTCCTCCACTTGGGGCTTCCTCACAAATCCCTCCCACACGCTCTTTCCACCCTGTGAGCCCGCCTGCCTCACCTGCAGGTAGGTTAGGTACAATCTGGACACCTCAGGTACCTCGCCCACCTCGCTCTCCTGCCCGTCAAACCTTCGCGCATTTACTCCGTCGTACCTTACCTTACCTGATCTCACCACTCCCATCCCTTCCCATCCCCAACCTCGACACGCTACCACCCCCTTCCGCTATTCTGTTTCACCATCATCTGTCAAGCCCTTGATGAATATTGAGTTGACAAAATAATAGTCACCACGAGAGCGCACAATTTGACGAGACTGAATAGCCTCTTATCCTGCCCGACCTCTCGTTGCCGTTGTGTAGAGGCCCAGATTCACCGCAATTACACCGCAAATCCTACCGTCCTCTTCCGCGCCTATACATACGGTCGACGACGCTTGCTTGCCTTAACTCGTCCGGACTGACCGTGTTACCCGTTGTCGCGTATTCCGGACGCTTCTTGAACTGCTGTACATTACGCTCTATCTCGCGAGACAAACGTGGTAGGCAACTCGGTGCCGGCCGGTAGCTCGCCGCCTCACTACGTCCGTCTTTCTCCCGACTGCCAGATTCCACCCCGCGACAGCGTGTCGCCGTCGACAGCGCACACGCCTCCGATTCTCCGCGACATCAGCGCCACCTTCGTCCTCCCGCCCTTCCAGCGCTTCCTGTGTTATCAATCATCCGCGCGAGATCTTGCTCGCATCCGACACGGTCGACAGAACCCGAGTCGACTCGCCCTCCCTCCCACCCCCCGGCGAGGGGCCATGGCGAGTTGAGCAACCGCCGTCGACGCGACAACTATGACCACAGCTACGCAACATCAGCAGCATCAGCCACCGCAGTCGCATCTTGGCTTTGTCGACACATACGATCCGGATGAGGTGGTTCCTCGAGGAAGCCCCCTCATGACCCCGCTTCGTCCAAAGCTCGAGCCTTCTCCTAGTCCTCCCCCAGATATCCCTCCAGCTCAAGTCAGTCTCAGTCCTACCTCCGTCGACGGTCGCGATAAGTCTAATCGCCACAAGGTCCGTCCTACTTCGGGGGATGCTGTGTTGGTTGCCATTCTCGACAACGGACGCGACCCTGAGATCGCCCGCCTTGCCGGCCGCGAAGGCCTACCCTACGACGACGAGTCCCTAGACGACGAGTCGCGTCAGGATAGGCCTGCCGATAATAACGTCATGAACGCGCCTTCGCTTCGGCACCTTGCCGCAGATGCTCTTCAGGCGGCCTTGGCGACCCCAGCGCACAAGTCGATACCCGATATCTCTATAACGACCGGCCGGTTGTCCCTCCATGACGAGCCTTCAGGCACAAATGAGCCGGCTCCCGCGTACCCGACCGGTCGACGGATCACGCCGCCCGCCATTGCTTCCAGTGGCGCACTTCCTCCCCTTCAACGAGAACATGCCCTCGGAGAGTCGAAAGAGTCCCTCCCATCACTACGTTCAACTTTCGGCGAATTCAGAGACGTACCGCCGCCTGTGCCTGAACGGCTACCGGAAAAGGAACTGGGCGCTCCAGCAGGACCAGCCACGGCCTTTCCAGCCTCTTCTCCAGCAAGCAGTCTGGCAAGATTCACCCCTCTAGCGACTAACCTCCCATCATCACCCGTTTCGCCGCCAGATGTCTACACACGAAATCTTTCTCCACACTCGACGACTGCTCCGGGTGGCTATTACTACCCTACTAATGGTGCCCATCCCCGTTCAACGACTGAATATAGTAGTAGTACAGCAGGCGAGACTCCGAGCACGGACCATTCCGCTTCCACGCCCGCTACCTCAACTTCCGTCGCCGATCGGATGAGCATTGATGGGATAACCAACCCTCAACCCGTTCAAGGCGCATACGTCTGCACCTTTAACGGATGCACAGCTGCCCCTTTTCAAACCCAGTACCTTCTCAATTCTCATGCAAATGTGCATTCATCAGCACGGCCGCACTACTGTCCGGTGAAAGGGTGTCCAAGAAGCGAGGGAGGGAAAGGGTTTAAGCGCAAGAATGAGATGATTAGGCATGGCCTAGTTCACGATTCGCCAGGCTATGTGTGCCCCTTCTGCCCTGATAGGGAGCACAAGTATCCACGTCCAGACAACCTTCAGCGGTATGCAGTTCTTCTTCCCTGATCTCTTGACAGGAATTCTGCGTGAGACTAACTGGAAATTCACCAGACATGTCCGTGTTCACCACGTAGATAAGGACAAGGACGACCCAATGCTCCGGGATGTTCTTGCTCAACGACCAGATGGTCCTAATCGTGGCCGGAGACGACGCGGTCCGCCGTCATAGTGCGCGGTCAATCCAGATCCCGTTGCCGTCGGGCCTTGGCTTACCACCTCGATTACCCATCGAGCTCTTGTTGGCTGACCAGCACGGACATAACTTGACACCGAATTCGAGATATGAACCTCTCTTTTTTTGCATTTGTATGAGTATATGTTGATGATTTACGGTTGGGGCGAGCGCGGATTCCCACACCTTGATTTCCAGAGGTCATTTCTCGAGTTGCTTGGAGGACTACAATTTTGGCGTTCAGGCTTCTAAATACCCGGATGGGTCAGATTTCATTGCTTTTGACACGAGGACTTCATTGACACTGCAGTGGCGTTGCACGGTGGAGATAGCGAACAGTGCAGTTTTTGAAACCCGAAGCATCTATCTCACTAGATATCTGCGACCATGCCATTTTCATATCAAGACCGAGACTTGTAGACACGCAGCGGACCTTCTGACCAGAAAATGTTGTCCAACTTCATCTCGAGGGCAGTTTAGTGTCTAAATGAGTTCCCAATGCCGTACATTCACAGGGGCATCGCTATGAAGCTCCAATTCAATACACTCCTCAGCCTGATGGGTTCCCATACTCTCCACGACCAACCACATACCCTCTCTGTGTATTCGCGCCGGTTCCATATCAACTTCGGGGGTCCGTACGACAGACTTGAGCTCTTGATAATCGCCTTCGCCAGAGATTGCGACAGTAGACCGCTCTGGGTCCCAGCCGTGCACCACAGAGAGCCGAACCATCAGCGTGGATGAGGGCCGACCGCTGGAGTCCCACCCTGGCCCCATGATGCTCCTTGCACTAACACTCATTCGGGTCAGCCAGGATACTGACAACTGCGCCCGTCGGACTTCTTCACCATCCGACAGTGTGAATGGGTTTAAAGTCTTGCGCAGCCTTCCCGCGGCGTCTGATGGGACTGGCTCAAGCGTCACAGGCACCACGGATGAGACTCTGAGGGCAAAATCGGCGAGTTGACCTGCGTCAAAGGCCGAACACACCACGGTGTACACCCCGGCGTCGACCTGAGGGATGTTTGCTACTGCACAGCCTCTCCGATACTCGCCGGATGAACCTGCTAAATCTCGGGCCTTGAGCGCTCGAACTCGTTTGCCCTGTGCCCAGACTAGATCAACGTGAACGTGAACATCTGGCATGTCCGTCGAGAGTAGGATAGACAGAGGGCTTGGTCGGGCTAGGGATAGCTTGTACTGAGGGTTCATGAGATAGGTTGTGCAGGCTGCGTTGCCACCCGCGGTTCGTCTGGTCCAGGTCGCTGTAACC
Source organism: Fusarium nematophilum (assembly GCA_033030565.1). Classification (NCBI taxonomy): domain Eukaryota; kingdom Fungi; phylum Ascomycota; class Sordariomycetes; order Hypocreales; family Nectriaceae; genus Fusarium; species Fusarium nematophilum. The sequence goes on along the minus strand of JAVIXY010000023.1, from coordinate 14,714 downwards.
TCTTTCGAGTGCGTCATCGCATCCTGTGCCTCCTTCACTCTGAGAGGGTCTTGTGAGAAGAGCGATAGAGTGAGGGTGTAGCTAGGTAGCGGGAATTCGTGCTGGTCGATGACGATAGTGTATCGTTTGCTCGGGCTGGCATCGAGGCGAGCAAGGGTTTGAGGCGAATCCACATAAGGGCCACGGTATAATTCGCCATCGCTGACTTGCACTCTGTGTCCTTTGTTGTCGAAGACGAGGATGCTCATAAAACCCAGCTGCCCGGAGACCGCGGCCATGGTATCGGTCCTGTTTCGGGCTATTTCCAGTTCGGCATCCATAAAGTGCCTGCTCACCAGAATCCACACAGGACCTCCGTTGATGGACTGAAGCGAGTATTGGGGATTGCGCACCAACGATGAACTCAATTTGGGAGAAGGCATGCTCCAGGTGAAGTGGTGATCCTGGCGCTGGGAAAACAGTCCCGGATTCCAATTGAGGTACATGGACTCAAAGTGTTGCAGGACGTCTTCGAGAGACATCCAAAATGAGCCGGCAGCCAAGGGGGAGTTCGCAGACTCGGGATCCGTCGGCTGTAATGCAGACTCGTCGACGTTCGAAGCCGGGACATGTGAGCCGGCTCCTCGCCAAACCGGTCCATTGCACCAAGGGTTCTTCACCAGAAGCCTTCGGCTGTCGCCAACTACATTGAGGTCCATCACGGCATAGTCATGCTCCCCAATCAGGCCTAGGATATCCTCCTCTTCAGCGGAAATACGGCCCGTGCCTAAAGTAACGACAACGTCCTCGGAATCGTGTGCCGCTTTGATTCTCCTCCACACAGCATCGATATCGAGATCCTCCCTTGAGAAGAATGCATAAGTTGAGTGATTCTTGCAGGCTAGACAGGGAACATACCTCTGAAGGAAGAGCTGTTCTGGAATCCACCCAGTCAAGACCCATAGATCGGTGCCTGAGTTGCTTCCTGGAAAGTCATAACCTCCTCTTACTTTGAGGTAGGCTTTCTCCAGAAGTGCGGGCCAGATCAAACGAGGATTGCGTCGGTCAACAACGTAGAGGGTGCGGTCTGTTGTCGAGGCTGGTAGCCGTTCATCTATGACGACGCGACGGAAACAACCATTGAAGTGCAGCCGAAGAACGTATTTGCCAGAAGGAGAGAATTGGGGAACGCCCTTTTCCTTGTCAAAGGGATGCAAAATAGAAGAAAGAACCTGGCCGAATCAGTGAGCTTCTCTGTGAAGATAATGTCGAGATTCTGCACAACTCACTGAGTTTTGACCTGTCAAGATGCGTGTGGCTGCGCAGAGACTGGCAACAACGGAGCAATCGGTGGTCATGTCCTGGACAAGATCGCAGCCGTTTTCAGAGTTCATAAAGACTTCGCCAGCTAGATCTGGCTCTTGGTAGAGATCTCGTGGGCGTTTCCAGCCACCAAAGGTAGCTGCTTGCCTTGGTGACAGGGCAAGGGTAGCATTGTCGCTTGGATTCCAGTCAGCGAGCTAGGGCCTGAGGCTCGTAGATAGCAGTTGTCATACGTGAAGGGCTCCCCGCTGGGTGCGAGCTGGAAGTCTTTCTCAACAGGCTCAGAGGCCCAAGGAGGAAAGTAATTTCCGTGAAGGCGTGAGGTTCGCTGGAGCAGGCTAGGGGGCTCCGTAGGCTGGTTGCTGGTGAGTGCAGACTTGAGCGTCTCGGCCTGAGTGATGAGCTGCTGGCATTTCAACCGCAGACGCGTGGCATCTCGCTTTGTAGTAGCCTCGCCGGCGGCTCGCATGTATAGATCGGCTGCACGAATGGCATGATCGAGGGCCTTTTGGCCGCTCGATGTTGCAATGAGAGACTCAGCGGCCTGAATGAATCATGGTGCGATTAGCTAGAGGACGGGGTTTCGGTCGGTTGGGGTGGCCACAGTTTCATAAGTAGTAGCGAGCTAGGACATCCCGAAAACAGAGTGAATGTGCATGTAGCTTACCTGAGCTCTCCTCTCCATCACCGTTCTACTGAACCATGGCGTTCAGTTGCTCTCAAAGCAAGTTCGGTCGACTCTCCCAGTCAAGATCACTTCTGAGGATGACCCCGCGGTGGGGCTGTTGGCTCATCAAAGACCAACAATGGCTAGAGCTTTCGCCAACCCTTTCATCATGTTGCTCCACTTAGCTTGGGCTATTATGTCTGGACAGAGACAAGGAACCACATGACCGTCCAGGGAACCTTATATGCTGGTATGCAATAGTTATGCAACTATGGAGTGCCCCTGGGAGATGGAAATCGAAATCCATGTGATTTTGTGCTTATGAGGGTGTTTATGCGACCCAGACCTTGGCGGAACCGGCCTGGGATGATTGTCGGTCAGAAACAAACATAACAAATTTCGTCTTTGAGAACTTCGGAAGACGGTCATTCTGGTGACGTGATCCGTGATTTCCTAGGACACTGTGCCGGTCCGTTTCCCGATCGTTCCTCTTCCTTTGAGCCAGGCTCGCAACGACTGCATTACTCAAGGACAACCGCGGGCTCGCCCCCCTAAGCCACTAACCGAGGTCCCCATTGCGGGCCAGTCACGGGCGGGGCATCCCGTCCGATTTGCCGAGACCGGTGTCATCTGTACCTCGGCCCTGGACCGGTCGCGGACCGTCGTCGCTTTTTGATAACGATGCTAGGGCCCGGTCTCAGGCTCACATCGCGACGACAGACATTGGTGCCAGCTGTGCTTCTTCTTGATAGAGGAAACATATTCGCCTGTCGCCTGTCGCCTGCTTCAGGTCTTGCCTAATCACTGTCCGCCATGGCTGCGCAATCCAAGCCTGCCATTTCACCCTGGGGCCGCGCCGTGGCCGGAGCGACTGGTGCTGTCCTCGCCAACGCGCTGGTATACCCACTTGACATGTAAGTCGGTCTCTGTCTTGGTTACTTGCCCCAGCTAACGCCATCTCTGCGCAGTGTCAAGACTCGCCTTCAAGTCCAGGTCCGATCAGACAACGCGAACGACAACGACGGCCAGCATTATACGTCGACCTGGGATGCTATTACGCGCATTGTCGCTGACGATGGAATCAAGGGGCTATACGCCGGCATGAATGGTTCACTGATTGGGGTTGCATCAACCAACTTTGCCTACTTCTACTGGTATACCATCGTCAGGACGCTCTACTTGAAGTCGCGCAAGTCTGATGTGCATCCTTCGACGCTGATAGAGCTGGCCCTGGGCGCCATCGCTGGCGCCATCGCGCAGATCTTCACCATTCCTGTGGCCGTGGTGACAACTCGTCAGCAAACAGCCAGCAAAGAGGACCGCAAAGGTCTCATTGCAACCGCACGTGAGGTGATTGAGGGGCCGGATGGCGTATCAGGCCTGTGGCGCGGCCTCAAGGCTAGTCTCGTGCTTGTGGTCAACCCGGCCATCACTTATGGCGCCTATGAGCGGCTCAAGGATGTCTTCTTCCCTGGCAAGACCAGCTTGAGGCCCGCTGAAGCATTCTGTAAGCCCATACCATGATTCTCATACCACACCACGTGTCTAACCCACTGTAGTGCTCGGTGCCATGTCCAAGGCGCTGGCCACCATCGCTACCCAGCCGCTGATCGTGGCCAAGGTCGGGCTTCAGTCTAAGCCACCCCCTGCCAGGAACGGCAAACCCTTCAGCAGTTTCGTGGAGGTGATGAAGTTTATTATCCAGCACGAAGGCGTACCAGGACTCTTCAAGGGTATTGGGCCACAGATCTTGAAAGGGCTCCTGGTACAAGGTATTCTGATGACGACCAAAGAGAGGCAAGTAGTACTGGAGCATCCTATCACGTCACTGGCATTAACTGTTTCTTCTCAGAGTGGAACTCATGTTCATTCTCCTGCTTCGCTACATCAAGTCTGTCCGCCTTCAAAAACTTGGTAAGACTGCAGAAGCGACGGCTGCTTCTGCGGCTCACAGTGTCGCGGCCAAACCGTTGACCACGACGAATTGAAGCTGGACACGGGGGTTCACATTGGTGTTTAGGAGAATGGTTATGGGATAGAAACGAATGGTTGTGTTTATATCATTTGCTTCAAAGAACGGGAGCAATAACCGTCTACTTGTTGAGGGCGTCAAGTCCCTGTTAAATCGTCTTTCTCCACGAGGATAAATTTCAGTAGGTAGCTTAGGTATGTAGATTCAATGTCTGACAACTAGAAGCAAGAGACAGGTACCTTGCATATTAGAACATGCCCTATGAGAAATTGATGGCAGATGGTTTGGACGAAGGGAATTTAAACTGTAGGGAGGTACCTTGGCACCACATCTATCATATGCACTGGTTCCTACCCTGGCAGTGGAATCCAGGGAAGCACGTGCGTGCTTGCCCTGGCTTGCCTTGGTCTTTGTGAGCTAGCCTGCCTTACGTCAGCACGTAGCCCCACAACTCCTCCGTCTAGGGCTTGGAGTCTCGAATTCGCACACAAATCTGCCCTCCTCTTCGCAACTTCGTGATCCGTCTCCGTCGACACAGGGAATCAAACAGCAGCAATGGCGAGTACGTGCAAGCCCCGACACCCAATTCCTTTGCTGCAGTTCAGGAATTGCTGACGCTTTACAGAGTCAAAGAACTCCTCGCAGCACAACCAGTCGCGCAAGGCGCACCGGAACGGGTACGTTTTCTGAATTCGATACCACGATGCATTCATGGCTGACTCTGGCGCGTAGTATCAAGAAGCCCAAGACTTCTCGTTACCCCTCCCTGAAGGGCACTGACCCTAAGTTCCGACGAAACCACCGACATGCTCTTCACGGCAACATGAAGGCCTTGGTATGCTCGCTTCCCGATTCGAGACCTGGTTCGGTCCCAACTCTACAAGAACTGACAACTTGCACAGAAGGAGCTTAAGGAGGGCAAGCGCGAGACTGCTTAAGGGATATCGGCAAGGGAAAACGAAGGCGTCAAATTGGAGCAAACCCGCTGCTCGGTTACGGCACACGAACGAAAGAACCTACGTAAAATGGACGAAGGAAATACCATACGGCTAGCCTGATGATAAAAAGTTGGCTGATGTGAACATGTACCGGCGTACAGCGTTGTGATGGTCCTGAGTCAAGGGTGTTCCTATTGTTTTCACCAGTATCGAGGTAGATCAGGCGGCTTCTGTTCGCTCGAACTCCTTGGTCCAAGTGCCACCGCGATCTACTATTAGTGATGTTCTTGATTGTGAAATACCCTTGGTTTCTATAGTCTCGCTATCTTGAGTTCGTTCTTATGTTTCGCTCGATATAGGATTGGCTGGGTATTGGTCGTCAACGAAGTCCTACCTTCTCCATGCCTTCCAAGGTAGGATCACTGAAGTGGCTGCCGATTGAGTATCAGGTTCAATACGGCATAGTTACGACGAGGCTGTCACAGTTAACCCTTGATCTTGCACCCTCGTATTGATGCGAATGCGGAAATGGTACGACATCCACGAAAGCCACCTGAAACGCCAGAATACTACTAACTGAGCTGACCAAAGCCAGGGCCCGTCTCTAATCCTTTCTTGGAGCCCTGCTGCCGATAGGTAGGAAGAATCCACGACTGCCGAGACGCCCAGGGCATAGGTGGTCTTCCCCTAGTGAGCCTCAGGCAGCAAGATTGATTGGCGGGGACGGCTGGCTTTTGACGTCCGTTTGGTGGGCGGGCACCCACTTATGTAAGCACAGGGGCTGAGGCCTTCACAGGAAAGGATGGACACGAACAGCCTCTGCTCCAACATCCCTCTGTCCTTTGACGAGATTATCGCTTGAGGACGCCGGTCCGTACTTTACAGCGGCGGGATTTAATCAAGATTTCTGTGGCCTGCCTGGAAGCAGACTTCGTCCCTTCTTTGCCCACCTGTATCGTTTATCGGTATGAAATCGCCCCATTCTGCCAAACCGACTGTTCTAAGTCGTACCAGAATGGCCCTCTACAGGATGGCCGTTTGACGAGCTCTACTAACAGGTCCCCAGCGCTGTTCTTCAGTTGGCAGAGATGCCATAATTTGCTGCCATACTTCAAGTCCAAGCTCCTTTGAGGTCAGCCGGTCACTGCAGGAGTCGAGAGACGATTCTTGTACCATCTTTGCTCCCGCCGCCACACCCACGTTTCTGCGAGCAGCACCTTTTTCACCCCGATTCCCCGCCGAAACCCTTACGCTTCGACTTTGATAATGCTCAACATGTCTGGAAACCACGTTATTGGAAATCGAAACAGTACCCCCGAGGCCAACACCGCCTCGACTCTACGACCTCCCTCGTCTAGGGCCGTTGGCTCAGGGCATTCGCTGCGCGCATCCGCCGACATGGCTGCCCTGACTGGCCCTGCCCCGTCGAGCCGCATCCGGCCCTCGTCCGACTTCTATGGCCAGACCCAGCAGAACCTGGGCCCTGGCAACTCCGAATCGGATTCCCAGGACAAGATCGCGCAGCAGTGGATCGCAGATATTGATCAATACGAGACCACGCTTGAGGAAATGGCCGCTGCCACACTGGATCAAGATTTCAAGGATGAACTCAGCGCCATTGAACAGTGGTTCCGTGTTCTGAGCGAGGCAGAGCGTACAGCTGCTCTCTACGCTCTGCTGCAGCAGACCACCCAAGTCCAAATTCGATTCTTCATTCAAGTCCTCCAGCAGATGGGCAAGAACCATCCCATGTCAGGGGTCCTATCCCCTGCAAGCTTTGACAAAGGTAAATTCGGCACGAACCAACTCGAGCTTTGATGGAGTCCTAACGTGACTATAGATCCTATGTCTAACCGCCTAAGCGATGCTATGAATAAGCTGAATGTGGACTCTGCCCGAACCTCTATGGCCCGCAACTCGGTTATCGCGCCGGCCAATAAGCGACACTCGGGGCTTGATCCGTCTACTATCAGCGCCATGTTCCCTGACGCTGCTGCTGCTATTGCCACTGAGAAGGCAAAGTTCACTCAGCAGACCGGCAACCCTCCTTCGTCGAACCGCAATAGCGCTGCCCTGGATCCCCGCTCATCGATGGCTGCTCCGTCCATCAGCGCACCTCAGGATTCTCGCGATCCTGGACCTACCGGCGCTTCCTCCCCCTGGAATAGCGGTGGCAATACAGACCAGTCTGGCCCTAAAGGCTCGTCAACTCAGGCCCCGATGGGTCAGTTTGTGCAGCCGACGCCGTCCAGCGGACTTAGATCCCCACGTCCACAGCTTTCAAGCAACACCACGATTCAGAGCACGACACTCACTGCTCCCGAGAATAACCCGGCGGATCTTCCAATGCTTTCCCCCTACAACGCGGGCAGCGGCAACTGGGCCTCGATGGTGAATACCCCTATGACTAGCACCTTCAATGCAGCCAATGCTGCTGGAACACAAGCGGATATGGTTGCGAACGCGACTGCTATGAAGCTCGCTGCCCTTTCCACGGTCAATAACCGGTTCGCCTTGGATGACGTCCGCAAATACCGTCGCGCTAGATCCAATGACGGCGCTCCCGGCAATGCTCAGAACCCGATCTCTGCTGGCCCTCAGCCGGGAATCGGTCTTCCCAGCGCCAATGTGGTCATGATCAACGAGCATGGCCAGGTCCTCAGTCGCGAACAACTCATGGCACTCCAAGCACAACAGAATATGAATCTAGGTGGACAGCGCTCGAGGCCTAGTTCTCCCGGAATCGCCATGCAGCCTGGATTGCCGCACATGGCCCCATTCACCTCACCGCAGAACAATGGTTTCCTTAGCGCCTACGACGGAACTTCGCCACTGATGAGCAGCGGTCTACCATCTGTCAATTTGGGCGGACTCGGAGTGGGCGGCCATGAAGGGTACCTGTCTGATCATTCTGATATGGTTCGCGGCCGATCTCCCCGTGGACGACGAGGTAGCTCCAAACCTCCCGAGGATCCTACCGACCCGACCCTCCTCCAAGACATTCCAAGCTGGCTGCGTAGTCTTCGTCTCCACAAATATACCGAAAACCTCAAGGATATGAAGTGGACGGACCTCATTGAGCTAGATGACAAGGCCCTGGAGGAGCGTGGCGTCAATGCCCTCGGTGCGCGCCGAAAGATGCTCAAGGTCTTCGATCAGGTCAAGGGTAAGTGTTTATAGTTATCAAAAGAATCTCAAATTTTGACTGATATGTGATATAGAAGCCAAGGCCGAAGGGAAACTGAGCTAGAAACACTGGGATCAGGCGTGCATATACAGAGACCTTGAAAGAATTAATATGCTATCGTTATGTTACTTTCAACGATTGGTGGCTGTTGTATTCCGTAGCTGTGGACGAACTACGGCATTACACACAGGTGGCCATTATACTCAGATTAACTCTAATTTTGAGCCATGAAAACACGAGTTTCAATGAGCGATTATGTAGTAGATATAGTAGTGACGTCTTGCGTTTTGGTTTGTTTGAGTTTTTTGGACAGGTCTTCGCTTTGGTTGTCGTGATATCCACTCTCTGATCAAGAAAAGTGTTCACGTGTTATGTCATGCGCCACAGCGGAGCCACAGTGGAGCCAAAGTGGAGCCACAACGGTGCCTCAGGTTCCCATCATCACAACGTCGTTCATCCAAGTGAAATACTAACTTCGTTTCTTAATTCACCTATGAACCCCGTGCTTGATGATCAATGGCTGCCACTCTTAGCCAAGGCCTGATGGAGAGGTTATTCCTAATCGTGCTGCTTAAGAAATGTCGATAATTGTGCTAACCCGAGGCAGGGACCAAGCGGATGCATCCGACGCAGACTCCGATTTGGAGGAGCTCCAGGGTGATATCGCCAAGTTTGATGAGTCTGTTCGAGAATTCCTGGCCGCCCAACGCGATGAAGTTGTTCCATCGACCGTATCCCGTGGCGGGGCCCGCGGAAGAGGAGCTCGCGGTCCTCGAAAAGCGGCGAAGCCTCGAGGAGACATCACAGCACGCCTGTCCAAAGTGAACCAGGCCTTTCTTGGCGGCGACTATTCTCGAGCCTTGGACCTAGTGTTTGAGGTCATCAGGATCAATGCTGAGACTCACCAAGCATGGACAACATTATCATCTATCTTTCGAGAACAAGGCGATTTGAGCAAAGCACTGTCGGCAATGGTGTATGCTGCTCATCTTCGCCCGAAGGATGTCGGTGGGTGGCTTCAATGCGCGGACTTTGCCTTGAGCACGATCGGCTACGACGAGGCCGGAAATCTGAATACTGCGAGACTCTGTTATTCTGCTGCGCTGCGTGCCGACCACACGAATCTCGATGCCAGGCTTGGCAAAGGCCTGGTATGCCATAGGCAGGGCCACCTTGCTGCTGCAATTAGTGATTACAAGACTGTCCTACAGCATCGCCCCTACGACCTCGAGATTGTCAGAAAGCTAGCAGAGGCATGTGTGGATAACAAGCAGGCCGAGACAGCCGTCCCAAGTGCGATCATTGCTTACGAGCGTTTTTTCGAACATGAGAGGGCGAATCCTATCCAGCAGATGACGGAGGCCCCATGGCATGATATCGGAATTTACGTGGAACTGTTCGCATCCACTGGCCGCTATCAAGATGCCATTTACCAGGCGAAGGCGCTATCTCGGTGGCTTTTGGGTCGAGGTGATGAGGAGTATTGGGACGCTTGGCAGTCGGACGACCGCGAATGGGACGGGGAGGATGAACGTCGACTTTGCGTCCCAGAATTCTCAGCCGGGGCATTGGACCCTGACCTTTACGGCCAATCGTTCCCTTGGGACCTCCGAGCCCGACTAGCAATTTACCGATTTCGACTTGGCGACGATGACGAGGCCATGGTGAGTTGGCTGCTCATGAACATTGGTGACATACTGAGATGTTGCAACAGAGACACTTGTGGTGGTTCGATCCTTCATCAGGCCACACAAAAGAGTTTGCGGGCGACTTTCCCTTCCTGGCGTTCGATCTTGCGGAGGAACTGGCACACCGGGGACAAACCCCCTTGGCGATCTCGTACTATGAGATACTTCGGGATTTGCCAGGCGATGCTGACGCGACTATCTTGTTACAACTGGGGAGATGCCATTCTGCAATGGGAGAAAACGCAACCGCTGAGGAGTACTTCCTCGCAGCCATCGATGCTGACGAGGATAATATTGACGCCCGTATCGAGCTGGCTAATATGTACGAGAAGGCCAGAGAAGAGGAAGAGGCTCTCATTCTGGCTGCTGAGGCCCTGGCTCTTCGAGAGGCGCAAGATCAAGGCATAGACACTGGCCAGAATGTGCGGGACGCCCCGATTCAAGCCAACCGCCGCGTTCCGCGTCGATCCGAGGCTGTCCAACGGAGAATCGACGCGTCTGGGAGAAGACTCATTCCTCGTCGATACCGGCCGAAACGGCTTGCAGGGGCCGACAAGCGGCGCCAAGAAGAGCAGGCCCGCGCTGTGAAGTTAACCGAACAGTACGAGGTCGTGCAAGACTTACGGAATCAGATACGAGAAGGCCGCAATGATCTCATTCCTGCCTGGATGGCATCTTCCAAGGAGCTCGTGGACGACTTCCGATCGCTCAAGAAATTCTACACCTGGGATAAGTATCTGCATTTTCTGGGACCGAAAAATCCGCTGCAACAGAAAGAAACCGACAAACCACAGACTGAGCTCTCACAGATGTATGAGAGACTTGCGCGAAGTGAGTTTGCATCTACGTTGCAAAACCCAGAAAGTGAACAATATTAAAAAAGAGTGATCATAGCCCTTGCTCCCCATCCTGGACATGAGGGTAGAGATATTGGCGCATCAGAGCTTGATGCCCATCAAGGCATTTCTTTCAACAATTGGCTGGACCTGTTCCTGGACTATGCGATTGGGCTGGCGATCGCACACCGACGCGACGAGGCATACCAAGTCTGCGAGGCTGCCCGAGACTCCACGGCATTCCAGGCACCGGAACAGGGGTTCATCATATACGTGGTATGGAGTGGTAAGCCGTCCAACACCCAATCGAGCTGCATCTACTGACTAGTCTAGTGTGCGCTATCTACACGAGTGACGAGGAGAAGTGCGTTGCCACAGCACGTCAACTGATGAGAGAGGGTGCAATGTCTGATTCTTATCGAATGTTCGCCTTGCTTTCGAATCTTTGTCAATCTCCAGTGTCCTGGTACACATCAGGGCCGGCACAAAAATACCTTCTTCGGCAGATCAAGGCGATGGATGACGCTCACACCGACAGTGAATCAAAAGCCTCTTTTGGTGGAGGCAGCGAGACGGCGCTGGACGCCTGCGTCCTCATGCTTTATGGCCACATTCTTTTCACCTCAACGAGCTACACATACGCGCTAGGTATTGTTACCAACTCTCAAGGACGGCAGCGTTTGCTTACTTGGTTTATAGGCTACTTTCTACGATCCCGTGCTTTGGATCCCGACAACCCAATGGTCAATCTGAGTCTGGGCTTAGCATATGTTCACTATGGTCTGAAGCGGCAGTCGACTAACCGCCAATACCTGCTCTTGCAAGGACAGTCTTTCTTGTCACGATATGCTGAGCTTGGTTCTTCAAACCAGAATCATGGCAGCTCCTTCACGAAAGCCGAGGCGTATTATAACATCGGCCGCCTGTACCAGCTGCTGGGTATTAATTACCTTGCCCTAGAGTATTATTCGAAGGCGAAGAAGGCATCTCAGAACGGCGTGGGTAATGGTAGCAACGTCGGTGAGCTGGACGCTACTGTTTTGAATAATGAGTTGATATCCTTGCTCATAAATCAAAACAATTCCAAGGCCTTGGCTTTACTCAAGGCCAAGATTCGAATATAAGGGTCGGACGAATTTGTAATGAAACGGGCGTTGAAAATATATGGTTAGTTGCTTTATCAAGATTGATACCCACCCAGTTTAGCAGTTCCATCAGGTGTCACGCTTTGGAGATACGCATATCCATGTCCTAAATGGTGCTGAACCCATCGATCCGCAACGTGCCCGGGGCCAAATATAGCTTGCAATGAATCAAAATCCAGCCACGTCAAGTCAAAACCGGGGCTCATCTCCAGTTTCCTGAGGTGTGGGCTGTTTTCCTTGAACGTTTCTGATCTAAATCGCCCAAGTCATTGACTCAGTTCCCACGGAGTCAAAGAAGCCCTCTGACATCTGGAGAATGAATGAGCACTTATCAACACAGGTAAGTTCTGGCACTTTACTCACCATGAACTCCCAATCTTCAAGCATATCAAGCCCAGTGCTTGAGGGAATTTGGTCAATCCCTCCAGATACCTCACGAATCTCGCTTCGGGCCGCTGCCTGCTCCAACATAGAGAAACACGTTTCCTCGGCTTCTTCTGCAGCTTTTACCATGGATTTAATCATCTCGTCCCTCGTGAGGCGGCGCATGAGGCCTTGAATCTGGGCTGTAATTATGGAAATTCCCAGATAGCCCTTGATATTAGTTTCTCCAGCTTCAACGCAACGCATTGCCCATGTCTTTGCGTCCTTCAAAACACAAAGAAGGTCGGAGCGTAGAGGCCCTGGATACAGGCTCTCCTCCTCTTGAAGTTGGTTCCGAAGCTCGACAGCTATGATAAGACTGGCTTGCCAAGCCACTGTCCGGAAGAACCCAAACCCGCAAGCTGTGAACCGTGCAAATTCGTCCCGACTCGAAGGAAACTCTGGGTTGTTGGAATCCACATCCGTGGCTGAGGGAGGGTATGCTGTGCGCCAGATTTTGAATGAAGTCTCAACGGCTACCTTTCTGGAGAACGCGAAGGATGTTTCGGTTAAGGATGGACCGAAGAAGGGGAGGTGGAGTGCAGAGAGGTACTGTCGCATGATGAAGTCAACTGCACATAGCTCGAATTCCGACGGCGACCGCTCAGAGCCTGACTTGCAAGTCTGAAGAATCTGACTCAAGGCTCGGTACGACGCCCTCAGTTCTGCGTCGAGCCGAAGCGTTTCCTCGTATGTGCCAGGGGACTCGAGATCATTAAGAAACTTGGCAACCCTGAGACGACAGGGAAAGGTCTTGCGTAGAGCCCGAATAATAGATACTTGGGTAAAAACTTTTTCCGACCTCGAAGAAGGATCATCCATCACCAGTTGGTCGTCGTCGAGATTGTCTGGAGGCTCTGTATCGAAATCGTTGATGGATATCAGGGGAGGACTTCCAGAAGAGAGACTGGACTGTAAAAGGATCTCCAAGATCGTGTTCCATAGGCGTCGGCGCATCTCAGAAACGGATTTCGTTCTCTTCGACAAATGAACGGGATCCCTGTGCAAGCCCATAGACACGGCTGTTCTGAGCAGCGAGCCGGCTGCAATCCACGGGGTTTCTCCACCAACTGCTACTATTTCTCGAGCCAACAGAAGTAAGATATCGGTCTGTAGATATTGAATGCCTAGTCGCGACTTAAACTCAGGTTCTGAAAGCCACGTTTGCGCCTCATAGATCCACTGGATGGCTGATGCACGCAATGTGAAGTTATCATCGTAGGTTGTGGCTCCTAAGGCGAAAACTAACTTTACCTGGACAAGAAAAGCCCGATCAGGGTCGCCAGAAGACGCCCAGAGTGCCTCGTACTTTTCCTTGAAACTTGGGATGTGTAGGATTCGATAAATCTTTTCTATGGTCCGAAGGTAACATTCTACGAGATCATCCGCCACGGTCCTTGGGGGCAAATCGGTTGTCAAGAATGTTGGCCATGGGGGCGTCCGTTGCGATTTGATGAGTCTTGCTAAAGCTTTGCACTTTTGCAAGCCGGAGATGACGGGAGATGATTCGTGTATCTGCAGCTCGAGCATCTCAAACATGTCGCGGACCTGGTACTAGTTAACCGTGACAATCCTTGCAGGAGGAAAAGTTGACAGGAAAAGCTATGCAAACCCACCAGTGATATAGCGTTAATCCAATGACTCTGACCAAAGAGCCGGTTTTTATGTCCGATGCCACGTGAAATAGGCAAACCCCGGCCGAAGAGTCGGCTCTCGCAATGAACGTGGAACGTGCCGCCCAATTGTGATGCCGCTGTTCTGATGTTAGAGCTGGGAGTTGACACCAGGGACTGCGTTGATCCTGTGGCGGTTGTTGATAGCTGCTTTTCGAGTTCACGAACTCTATGCTTCAATGACTCGATCTCTTGGGGGGATGATTGCCCCGGTAGAGTTGAGGCATTTGTTGACGGGTCTCAGAGATATCCCTGAGGAAATAGGCAGTGTCCATTCTGTGTTGATGTTGAGAACTTGATCTGCTGGAGTTACACACAGAGAATCGGGCGTGTCTGTAGAAGTGCCAGCTCCAGCGGTCTGATGGCTTTCCAAACGTCGGTCATGTCGGAGCGGCGGGTGATTCTCGTACACACAGGCAAGGCTTTTGGAACGGACGCAGTTGCTGCAGGGAGCCTCTCGATTACAGCGGATCTTACGCCTCCTACAGAGGGAACATGAACTAAGATTACACAATTGTCAGCGCATGAATGCTGGAATATTATGTTGACGCACACAGCGGGCCTTCGGCGGCGGCGCGCAGGCTCCATTATGTTTGTCGTCTCGTTGGCTGTAGATCCGGTCTTGACCTCGCAGTGAGGTGTATTAGACAGAGCGAGGGAAAGGGGCTGCAAGATAGATGGCTAAGTGGCATGAGTTGCAATTTTAGTGGCTTCGTGACGAAGGATGATATTCTCGACTTGCGCCTTTGGTCTTTATGCACCCGCTATTTGCCGACTCTAAACGCCCTGGTTTAGTAAAATCCCTCTTAAGGTAAGGGCTACCTTCTAGCTATATAAGGCTAATTAAAGTCACGAGTTATATGCTTATATAAGCTATCTTACT
>JAVIXY010000022.1:335717-349226 GCA_033030565.1 Fusarium nematophilum | reverse complement strand
ACCTAGCACGCTAGGTTTATCCCTTAGGAATTAAACCATACCGTCACATCCACGAAGAAGGCCGATGTGATAGCAACTAGATAGTTAAACATCTGCAGAACGCCATTGATGATGTTCTGGGTTTCGGGATCGGTGATGCCAATGGACTTGAGGACTTGGACGAGATAGACTAAAACAAGACCGTTTCCACACCACTGGATAATGAAACCGACAGAGATGCAGATGAACAGGCGATGACGGTTTCCGGCTTCAGTCAGGTCAGCAATCCTATGCCTATAGTAACCGATACAAGAGAAAATTCAAAAGTTATAGGGACATACTGGTTTTCAAGAAGTCCATATAGGAGGCAGTGTTCTGGAGCCTCTCATTCTGAATAGCAATAGTGATCTCGCTCATCTCGGCAAGGACTAGTTCATTGGGCTCCTCTGAGCCAGCATGGTGTTTACTGAGGATTTTCTGGGCGTCCAGTGGCCGGTCATGCGCAACAAGCCATCTAGGGCTCTCTGGGACAAGGTAGATGCAGGCGACCTGGACCAGAGAGGGCGCAGCTTGAAGACGGCAAGGAATCCTCCAGCTCCAGCTGCTAGGGATCTTGAAAGTTCCATAGGTGACCCACGCAGCAACGATAGAACCCAGATACTGCCGTCCAGTTAGAGTTTTGTTTCCTTCGCGAGTACGTGGTCAAAAACATCCTTACCCATGATGTATTGTAGATGGCGGTGATAATCGGACGATGGGACGGGTATGCCAGTTCGCCAATCATTGGCGCAGCAGCAACAGCAATGAAGCTGCTACCGAAACCAACCAAGCCGCGGCCTCCAAGAAAAGTGACCATGCTACTGCCGCCGCCTTGGATAGCTGCGCCAACAATAATGAGGATAGACCCTATCAATATCGTGGGACGGCGGCCCAGCCGGTCTGCAAGCATCGGGGCGAATGGTAAGGCGGCGATACCGCCAATGACTTGGATAGTCGATACCAGTCCGAGCACGCTTCCCGACGGGTAGTCAAAGTCCGCAGCCAGAAAGGTCAGCACCTCGTATCGTAGTGATACAAGTTGATCAACAACAGAACGAACCTTCGTTCCAGGACGGCAAGCTTTGCATGCCATTCAAGAGACTGCCGTCAAACACTGGAAAAAGAGTTAGGACGAGAATAGATAGTGTCGATAGTGATCAACAGACCAGAGACATAAGATGTCAGAAGGGGGACGAGGAGGAGAACATTCAACCTCAAGAGGTGTGGAACCTTGTACCAAGGTCTTCCGTAGTCTGGAAGAAGGTCGGCAATCTTTAGCAGCTCAGCGTTCTCGACCATGGCATCTGATGCCCTGTGGTAGTGATGCTCATCGTGTTTAGCCATAGCGTCTCCAAGTGCCGTGAACACTAAAGGGTAATAGGATCGGTGAAGGTCTTCAAGGTAACAGTTTTGATCTTATTCTTGGGGATAGATTGGCACCTATGAAGTCAAGAGGAGACTCCAGTCCTTAAATGCTCGGCACCAAGGGGTAACTTTAGATCATGAGGCTATTACCACCACCGCTGGACCAAGCTAGAAATCTGGGGCCCCAGCTCCTGGCTGTGCTAACCCCCGGATAATATGATTTTCGGGACAAACCATGGCAAGCGAGAGCGAACTAGCCCAAAATTACATGGTCGAGAAAATCCTGAGAGGTCATGACATGGCGCCAAACGAGGTTTGACAGTCTCCCGTGGTGATCTTATAATTCGCCGCGGAGTAACCACAGCCCCTGGTTTCCTGAATCGTGGATGTTTGTTTCATTGATTGAAAGTAATGCTCCATGGGGGAATTGAGGGTCCTCATGGCATTTCTCCGCGCAAGAACTGAGGGGCGAACCATGTGGGCTGAGGACCAACCCCCGGATTGGATCTTGCCTGGACAGGAGCAGAAGGGTACTTGCAAAAATAAAATCTACACCAGATGAGTATACTTCACACTAGAGGTGCACTCTTGTTTGTTTCGGTCTCGTGTAGTGGGCCATGTTCCTTTGTTTAGCCTGTCCCAGTAGCCAACATTCATGCATCGAACGACGTAGCGTTGTCAGTTGATCACGACAGGCGGTCCCGGACACTACGGTAGACGAACAGATCTTAAGCTCGAGTGTTCTGGCCATTATAACATGCTGGTTGAATGGCAGCCAACTCAGACATTACCTTCGTGCCTCCTCCTCCTCCTCCTCGTCTTGTCGTCACTTACCACATCGAAGCAAGCAAAGACTTGACGGGCACGGCATAACTCCTTGGAGCCTCTATTTCTCATTCTTGACTTCTTTTTATATTTGATGAGTATGTTTCTCATCAATGTCAACAATGCCCTAGAGCAGCTGACTTTGGAAGAGAAAGTCAAACTTCTTGCTGGGGAGGATACTTGGGGCACCTTTGCGAATGCCGAATGATCGTGTCGGCATTCCCCGAATTACCGTATGTGCCCTTTCACACCACGTCTACGCAGTATGACTTGTATTAGGGTTAAGACTAACTACTGAGCCTTGCGGTTAGACCTCTGATTGGCCACATGGCGTTCGTGGTACAAGTTTCTTCAACGGCCCTGGCGGCATGCTGCTCCCATCCGCGCCGGCCATGGGTGCGACCTTCGACCCCGGGCTGATTCATACTGCGGGAGAGCTACTAGTGGCCAAAGCAAAGGAAAATAAATGCCACGTTTTGCTGGCTTCGACTGTCTGCATCCAGCGGTCACCCCTTCTTGGTCGTGGATTCAAAGCCTTCGCAGAGGACCTATGGCTGAGTGGGACAATGGCCTCTGCGTACGTCAACGGTGTTCAAAATCATGGCGTAGCCTGCTCAATAAAGCATTTCGCCGCATACGATCAGTCGACCATGGCGATAGAGGACGACGTTCGGGCATCAGAGCGAACTCTGCGCGAGATGCATCTACTGCCCTTCCAGCTTGCTGTCAAGAATGCGAACCCCTGGGCATTTATGATGGCGTATAACAAAATCAATGGTGTCCACGCCACCGAGGATCCTTGGCTGATCAACCAGATCCTGCGACAGGATTGGAGGTGGGATGGCCTTGTCATGAGTGACTGGTTTGGTTCGTATAGCACTTCTGAGTCCATCAACACTGGAATGGACCTAGAAATGCCAGGGCCATCTCGGTGGAGAGGCGACTTGCTCTCCTGGGCCGTGATGAGTGACAAAGTCAAGAGACCTACCATTGATGCCAGCGTGAGAAATCTTCTCAAGCTCATTAACAAAGTCCAGCCTTGGAAGGATGACACCATGACAGAAGTCGGAGACACCCAACGCAAGCGTGATTTATGCAGAAAGGTTGCGAGTGAGTCGATAGTTCTCTTGAAAAACGAGCACAACGTTCTTCCCTTGAACTCTGAGAAGAGGCAAACCTATGGCTTGATCGGTCCAGCCATTCGTAACCCAGCCATCAGTGGAGGAGGCTCCGCCGATTTAACGCCTCACTACGTGAGCAGGCCTCTGGAAGCAATCGTCGATGTCGTGGGCTCAGAGAATGTCAAGACTGCCATAGGATGCCAGGGTGAGCATTATCAGAATTGACCGCTCTCGGCCGTCAACTAATTGCTGGTAGCCCACCTCTTCACTCCCCAGTTATTAGCTGGTGTCTCAATTCCCAACAGCACGGAACCTGGATACCTTGTCTCTTGGTTTAAAGAAGATCCCATGCTCAACCCAGGGGCTGAGCCCGTCGCCTCGGTCAGCACTGTTCAGGCCCAGATGTACTTTGCGGATAACCTACCAGAAGCCGTTCCAAAGACATACTGGCTCCAAGCAAAGACTGTCTACACTGCCACAAAATCTTGCACGATTGAGCTTGGCCTTTGCGTCCTTGGCAAAGGCAAGTTATTCGTCGACGGTCAAGAGAAGATCGACCTCTACACCAGCCAGCCTCGAAAGACTTTACAGACTCCCATGTTCGATCAAGCTAGTATGGAAGTCACTGCTGAGCTTGAGGTGCGGGAAGGGAAGCAGTACGAGATCCTGGTCTATCTTAAGAACGAAGCAGCCATTCCGGGAGTGGGTGCCCTGAACTGCGGCGGATTGAGAATTGGCTGCTGTGAAAAAGTTGACCCTGCTACTGCTCTTGCAGAGGCTGTCAAGCTGGCCACTGAGGTTGATGTCTCTATCATTATCGCCGGATTAAACAGTGACTTTGAGAGTGAAGCTCTTGATCGCAAATCCCTTGCGTTGCCACCGGCTGTTGATGAATTCATTGCAGCAGTTGTCAAGACAAATCCAAAAGCTGTAAGTCTCCATCATGGGGCCCAATAGGGGAACTCTTTACTGACTTTCCAAGGTCGTTGTAACCCAGTCAGGTTGTCCGATCCTGATGCCATGGCTTGATGGCACCCCAACGCATGTTCACGCCTGGTTTGGCGGCCAGGAAACAGGGAATGCAATCACCGACGTCCTTTTCGGGAAGACCAATCCCAGCGGGCGTCTGTCTCTAACATTCCCAAAGCGACTCGAAGATACACCAGCGTTCTTGAGCTTTGGAAAAGGCGAGAGAGAGATTCATTACGGATAAGGTGTCTTCGTTGGGTATCGCTACTACGAAAATCTGCGGAACCCTCCGTTGTTCTACTTCGAGTTCGGCCTCTCCTACAGCCGGTTTGAGTATTCAAAGCTGCAGGTACCAGACAAGGTCGACCTTTTTGAAACAAGCGGCTTCTGCGTGTCCGTTGAAGTCTCGAACATCAGCAGCCGTGGTGGGCAAGAAGTTGTCCAAGTCTATGTGGCTGATAAGACCAGTACAGTCCCAAGGCCACTGAAGGAGCTAAAAGCATTCCAAAAGGTTTGGATAGACCCCGGAAAGTCCCAGACGTTGACGATTTCCCTCGATAAATACGCATTGTCCTTCTGGAGCGAGATGGAACGCAAGTGGTTAGCAGAGGCGGGAGTGTTCGAGGTTATTATTGCCAAAAGCTCGGATCCAAAGGATGAAGTACTTCGTGCAGAGATTGAATTAGTCAAGGACTTCACGTGGAATGGTGTTTAAGGGACTTGATTGTACTTATCAGCTGGATCTTGAGGACGAGGCGCTGCCTTGCCGCAACATCATCAGAGCATCGTTATGAATCGCGTCTCAGCCTGAACGTTACATGTCCAGCTGGCAGCTTCCTGCTGTCCAGCTCCGGACGTCGGGTGTAATCTGTTTTCCAGCAATTGAGTGGCCGCTCGTTCGTTCCTCGTTTCCCATAATGGTTACCTGCCATGCCATCACTTGCGGGCTTAGAATTGCCATATTAGGACGGGGCCTTGGCTCCATATTGTTAGCTCGTATTTCTCCTCGGAACATCTGAGGGGATTTTCCCCGCGTTCTTTGTCTCGCCATTCGTGATACCTCCCGACCTGATTGAGACGCCGCCCCGGGCTTGCGATGCTTGCAAGCGACGCAAGGTCAAATGCAATGGAACACAGCCATGCGGAACATGTCGTGTTTCCAAGATCACCTGCCAATACACAATTGCGCCGAGGAAACGAGGGCCCAAAGTTGCGCGCTGAGCCCAGGGCATCAAATCTCCGTCACAAGAAATGGCTGCTGATGACGGACCTGCCGGTATTCGACGTGATCCTTTCCGGGAGGATTACAGCCTGGGTCAGCCCAGCACACCAACAACTGCGGATCTACAGTCGGGATACAGTCCTCGAGAATGGCCCTCGCCGAGTCTTCCTGTCATTTCGCCGGGCTCTGAAGCCAGCAACCTCTCACAACTCTTTGGATCCAATCCGCAACTGGTTTGGGAGATGCTTCTCAGCAGAGTTAACTCTGCTCTACCATCAGCATCCATGTCCGACCTTGTGGGCTCCTGTATCGACTTTTACATGCAATATATTTTCCCATTCTGCCCGATTGTTCACGAGAATAGCCTTCGGGAATCCAACATGGAACTCTTCTCAACACAGTCCAGTTCATCAATGTTCAGAATTAGCGATGAACAGCAACTAGTGTGTCGCATGAGGGCCTTTGCGACCCTGACATCGATATGCGCAACCGTGGCCGCGACGATTCCTCAAACGTTGCTCCCGTGTCGACACTTGATAGTGCAGCCGTTCCTCCAAGCATCAAGAGACATGCTCCATATTTACGAAGATTACGACCTGGAGCATCCTGATTCAAGCTCGTTGATTGTAAGAATGTTTCACTCGAGCAGTTTGCAGCAAACCACAGGAAAGACAGGAGCAGCGTGGAGCATCTCCAGCCAGGCCGCACTTCTCGCGCAACGGATGCGCCTCTACAACGAGCAAGATGTCAGGCGGAGCGACCCCATCGAGGCACAGCTACTACGATTTCGGTTCTGGCATCTTTACGTATCGGACCAGGCGGCTGCTTTGATGCGGAACCGGGTCTTTGTGCTACAAAAATTCCTCTTCGATGGAGAGATGACCCTGGATCCATATGGAGAAAGAGGGCCAGGACTACTCGATAAAGCCCAGCCAAGGTATCAAGACCCCTTTGAGGATCGCGTATTCTTAGGGTATCAGTTGATGCGGCGTATCTGGTCATCAGCAGCTGGTTTGATGTTCTCAATGCGCAACTATGCTCGCTACGAAGCCCGCTACGAGCCAGACGCGAAAAGGGCCGAGAAGATGAAATTGACACAGCAATTCTTGGAATGCGCAAGCATGGCCGATGAGCTTCCTCCGTGGCTCAAGTCTCCCGACACGTTTGAGTTTTCTAAAGACAGAGACGTCCTTACTTTCCAGAAAACTTTTTTCTTGGTTCAGCGCAGTGCCATCATGCTGGGGCTTCACTGCTTTCGCCTTGTCCTTCTCCAGCAGGCTATCGAGTACGGGTTGTCAGATATCATGGGCCTACATAATCAAGACCTTACGTTGGCCATGGACAAGACTGAGATTGTCCACGAGTTTCTCATGGAGATGAGCAGAGTACCTCTCCTCTGCCTGCAAGTTCAAGGAGAACCAATGGTGAGTACCAGTATTAGAGCAGCACTCAGTCTCATATGCTCAGAGCCATTGTCTAGGTCGAACGATTCCGCAGGGTCGGAAGCACTCTCCTCGAAGTCATTCAGAATATCGATAATGAGACAATCAGGACACGGTCCAGGTCATACTTGACACAGCTACTTGATACACTCTCAAGATTGGATTCGAAAGCTTCGGAGGAGCTCCACAACGAGCAACTGACATAGCACAGCCTCTCCTAGTTCAAAAAATGGTCCAATAGTGATCTTGGCTTTATGGCAAACTTTCACCGCACAGTGGTGATGCATAATCTATCCTTGACTTTTGCGGATACTTTTTACAGCGTTGCCCCTGAGATGATCTGGCTCATGCCGCACGGAAGTTACTTTGCAACGCAAGCTCACTTGACATGATAAATTGGCTTTCGTGAGCATGTGCCTAGCTAGTTGCCACCCCAATGGTGGAAATAAATTGCCAAGCAAGGATGGAATGGGGAATCGTACTTCGGTTTGAATAATCCTCATCTTCTAATTGTCCCCTCTACCATTCGAGAACTTCTCAGAAGAGCAAGGTCGATATTTGAGACAGTCGCCGAGTCTAACCTGCTATCCTAACCAGAGATTCCCTCAAGTCAAGATCTATCCATGGATCCCCTTAGATCACCCTCAGGTCACCAGCCACACTTATACTTGCCCTTATCATCGAACAAGGCCTGAGAAAGTTAGAAGCCATTCGCAAAGGAGCGTTAACCTGCTATCCTAGAGAATTTTGGCAGCTATTTTATGACTCAGGGGCCATAATTTTCGAGTGTTACGCAAGGTTAGACCTCAATGCGGTTTCCAGCCAGTTTAAAGCTTGCCCTTCTTGAGCGGATGGCCCAGCCGAATTCTGAGAGACTTGATAACATAGCTAAGAGCACACTTGACAAAGCGTCTTGTACTTGGAATCATCAACATACGCAATTCCCCTAGTCACTTCCCATGTCTCAGGTTCTATTCCTCCCTCGAGAGGCCGGGGACTTTAGCCAGGATCAAATCTATCTTATCTCCTTTCATATAGATTCGGTCCGTCGGATAGAGGAATGCAGAATGAACATACACTCACAAGAATCCAGTTTTCAAGACAAACAGATGACATGAACTCTCTCGATCTTATAATTAACCTCAACAACACAAAGCATACCCCCGCCCACGTATTAATACCCGGATATACTCATCCTCCAGTCTTTGCATTTAGAAACAGGGTTTCCTTGCGAATTATAGCCAGGGCTTTCGTCCATCATCGCCTAAACCTCAGCCCTAGGAGATTTCGGTTACTGGACACGGAGTCTGAAACAGAAATACAAGTCCAAGGGTACTATGATCTATCACAAACCGTGCTTAACACTTGTGTTCTAAGTGAACGGCCGGTGCAACAGCCAGATCAGAACTTCGAATAGTCAGCATATTCATTGCCTTTTTGTCAATGTCGTTTGGTTTCTTTTGGTGCCGGTCTTATCTTTCCGGTGTCTGGGGAGCTGACGGAGCCGGCCTACACCGGAACCGGCGAGACTCCAGTGCCTCGAGATGTCTCTCCTAAGGGTTCAATGTCATTAATGGCTGTTCTCTCGGGCATGGAAGCCTTTTCGAGGCAAGTGGTTGTCAGGGCTTAGGTCTCAAGATAAAGAAGTTCAAGGCAGACTAGGCGTCAGCCAGTAGGAGGATATGCCTAAGCTCACAACTAGCCCTGCCGGGTCTCAGTTCTCCATCACTGAGTTGCATCTTCAGGACTTTGACTCGACTAAAGATCCGGAGCCCAAATCGGATCCCCATGGCCGGGTTCTTTAGCTCTAAAGCAGAGCCTTAGAATCCAAGCTACCCAGGAGGTCTCGGCCGGTTCCCTTTCTCTCTCCATCGCTTCGGGGAATACTCGACAGCCTACCAACTTGTACAACATTAATTCTGTCCCTTCTTTCAGTTTCAATTGGTGGGCCATGCTTCTGGACGGTCCCCATTTGCCGTTGCCGAGCAGTGAGAACCAGACGATAGTAAACATGGCTATAGAATTGTTCATTACACAATCGTGCGACATGGCCACGTTGAGTAGTTGGTATTTGCACAAGGGGTAGTCTCTGGGTTTGGTTCGCAACTTGCGAGCAGGTCAGAATACCCAATTTGTTACAACACAAGCTCGCAGGTTGCATTTTTTAGATTATCTATCATATAGCTGCTTCCACTGTGCTAATTCACTCGGAACTATGGGTATTGGACTTGAACTACTGTGGTGCTTGTCCGGAGATGGAGTATCCTTCCTCGAGGAGATTCCAGGTTCTGTCCGAGGACACTCGGTATTTTCGCGGCCAACATGAGACGTCTCGTGAAATAAATTACAACGATGGTGTAGAGGGAAGCTACTTATCCCCGAATGCCCTGTGTTATTCTGGTAGTTGAAGATCCATCTTGGAACAGGCTACTCGTCGAACACATCGCTAACGCGGCAAAGTTACATCGTAGGTCGATCACAGGTCTAAACAGTCGCGGCTAGTGAGAGATTCCGATGTACGATGCCACGATCTCTCTATTTATGGTTCATTGGTTGGGATCTCTTTTCGGGCGGTGTAGAGTTCGGGGATGTTATCGTCCAACCCATCTGTCTTCTCCAAGCAGCCTAGGGCACCGGTGGAACGCTTGAAAACTCTTACCAATCCTTTCATCACATTTGTGGCGCAAACTTGACAACATATAATCCCATCGCTGGTATTCAATTATTCTGAGACTTCTTCTTCTCGGTCATGGGAATCGTGTTTGACGACCCGCTATAAAAATTGGTGTCAATGCAGGCATCTTGATTCACGTAGTAGAGATGTAGCCTCTGGGAGTTGAGTTGGAGTTTATCAACGGCAGCTAAACTCCGGGCATGCACGAAACAGTAACGCATATCGACGTCGTCTCTCATTCCAACGGCTGTGTTCTATGGCAGGAAACGTTTCCTGTTGGGTAGCGTCGTGCATCACTCATCTGCCTCCTACCCGTCAACTATTACCACCTGTTGAGGTTGAGGGCTTCCGATTCCGTACAGCTTGTACACGATCATTCACGGGGGCGAAGGACACTTCAACTCGTCGCTCGCGCCATGCGCCCTCCTAACTCAAGGTGTCCTATTCGTATCTCCTTGACTGTGCTGAGGCTCCAGTGCGGCCACTCACATGATCACATCCATTCGGGCCGAGAATATTCACAGCTACCTCTTTCAACCCCGATTTTCGCCTGAGTGGTGACTTTCAAAGTCGTAAGAATATAATAGAGATAATTATAATTGTGGCGCATACTAATGAAGGAGCGTAAGCTAACAACATGAGCCTTGAGTTGTCATAAGGTAGTAACCTGGGCTCTGTAAGGATGTGGCGCAGTGGCTGGTGAGTGATGCATGTAAGTGGTGGCAGGGGCGTTGGTGTCAAAATTGGATAGGGAATGTGGGTCAACAACCTTGACCACTCACAAGCCGTCGAAAACTAATTCCAATCCATGGACGGAGCAACCGGAAGCGTAGTCCATCGTGGGGTCTTTGGCGCCGCCCACGAACCTGAAAACTTGTGATTCATGGATTCCAGTGTGCCAGTAGTCATAAAAACAACTATTCTTGAGAAAATAAAAACATAGGAGGATAATTGCGCACTATGAGCGACGTGACAAGAACATTCTTGTGGTTCTGACCACAATGGTATACTCTGATAAAAAGTGCAGAGTCGGATACATGCATTTTGGCTACCAGTCTCACGAGAATCAAAGAAATTGGCTACCACCCCCAAATCGCCAAATGGCTCGCAAAAATTGATTGCAAAGAGGACCAAAAACAAAATGAACGATTACCAGCCACGAGAAGGCAAATAAAAGGAGAGGAGGACATACAAGACCGTGTTTTCAACCAGTGTCGAAGGTATAGGGTAGCATCGAATTGGCCGGCAATTCCCCGGTCCAAGGCCACAAGGCACCAAACCTTTGCCGTCATTGTGACATTCTTCATCGCAACTCACCCTCCACAAATCGACAGGCTAATCCCGGAAATCCCATTGTGCGACAGCCAGCAGGCGAGATACTCCGCGAAACCCGATCAATTGCCCCCTATCGAGGAGCCTCTCTCGACTGGGCCCGGCCACGCGTACCCTCAGCACCTCTACCACCATGTCGACGCGACGAGCTGCCCTGTCAGTGAAGCCCCAAACCTCCTCCGAACGGCCGACCCTACGACCACCGACTCCCCCCCGAGCTACAATGTGCTGACTTGCGTCGATATCAGGTCCCTCTACCGCCGCTCATTGAAGCTGGCGCTGGATTGGGCTGTCCACCGACACCTGTGGCGTGGCCAGGCTCTCTATATTCGCTCACTCTTCGAGGCCAACCGCAATGTCACTGATCCTCGGCACCAAAGGGTGGGACGACAATTGGCGACCGGGACATGAGACACGCGCTGACAATGGCACACAGGCACTGTTGACGGAGACGGAGAAGCTGCTGGAAAGCTGGAAGCACCCCGATCCCTACACTCCCCCGACTGCCCCTGGAGGTATACCGACATGACCCAGTGACAGTCTTGCACATGTTGCTAACGAAAGCTTATAGGTTCCAAGTTCGAGCGAAACCTGCCATCGCCTATCCTCGACCGTGAGTCCTTGCCACCTGGCCTACTACAAGCACCTGCCCGAATACTAACGGGCCGACAGCTCCCCCCCACCCCGTCAACCGACATTAAAATCTCGATCGGATTATCTGGGCTATATGAGGAGGTATTTGTATATAGAGGACAAGGATGGGCTCGAAGAAAGAACTGTAGCATGAATCAAACGGATTTTGGTCACTCATGCTTGCCCCAGTGTGTTCTTGGCAATATGGAATTGCGCGTCGGATATTCCAACGTACATGACCAAGTCCACAACTTCGCACCGCGATCACGACCTTAAATATATAGTTTTGTTCCCAACGAAATCTATTCGTTGTTGAAACGCTCGATCATGGCGAGGATGCCCACAACGTCCTAAGGCGCGTTGATGGGGTCACGACAAATCCGATGAGAACAACGAAACGCGAGCAACCCTCAGCTTGAATGGAGAAGCTCCAACGCCAATTCCAGGAAGTCGAGCGGATTCATAGACGATGCCCGACTAGCAATGGACATTTTCAACACAGGACAGTAAAAGGTTGTGATCTTTGAAGTCTTCTTATTCATGACCATAGCCGTGGGGGATTATTGTACAACCCTAACGCGCGAATAAATTGATGAAAAAGCAACCGTATGAACCCTGAACCGTGACCCCTTTGTCATGACAACCCAAACAACCGACCATCGCAAGAAAACAGAACCGAACGACCCATTTACAGCTCCTGGCTCGCGTTCTTGCCAGTCTTACCCGTCTTCTTGGGCAGAAGGTCTGGAGGAAACAAGTCAGTAAAGGCAGAGAGTAAAGTGGGAAAGCAGGTGACGTACTCTGGTGGATGTTGGGCAGGACACCACCCTGGGCAATGGTGACGTGGCCCAGAAGCTTGTTCAACTCCTCATCGTTTCGGATGGCGAGCTGAAGGTGACGGGGAATGATACGGGTCTTCTTGTTGTCTCGGGCAGCGTTGCCAGCCAACTCGAGGATTTCGGCAGCGAGGTACTCAAGGACGGCAGCGAGGTACACGGGGGCACCGGCACCAACACGCTGAGCGTAGTTGCCCTTTCGGAGAAGACGGTGGACACGGCCAACAGGGAACGCGAGACCAGCCTTGGAAGAACGACTATTGAAGATTGATGTGAGCTTTCAAGATCAAAGAGCGATGTTGTTGAGGTGCATATGATGCACGAGTCCGAAATGCGACCAAGTTGGCGCGTCTGGTGAGAAATTGGAGGAGAAGACTTACGATTGCGCGTTCTTGGAGCCAGAGGCCTTGCCGCCAGACTTGCCGCCGCCAGTCATTTTGAAGGTGTGTGGTTTTGGGTGGTTTGGGTGGGAAAACTGAGTTGGAGAGTCTGAAAAGACTTGCGACAGATGAAAGAGTCGGAGTGTGCGGTTGTGATGACGATTGCGAGATGTAGGAGGAAGAGACGATGTTGGCGGGGGACGTAGAGGTTAAGTACTTTTCGCGCGTCAGAGCTCTGATCCCAGATCACCCACGGCGAGGCAGCGCGATTTGGCGCTAGCCGGATATGGCGAAAATGGGTGTGCCGAATAAAAACAAATGCCCACCCCTGCGAGTGTCGTATCAGTGGGCCGGCGAAATAATAAAACCGACCTCCTCCCCCAGTGCGCGCGCGAGCCAGATCACCTGCGCGTTATTCTGGTGTCGTCTTTGATCCCGTCCACGTTGCCGATTTTTTCACCTCTATTTTTCATTTCCCCCCAGCGCCTTTTTTCCTCCTCGATCAATTTATTCATTGGAGGACGTCCGGCATTTGAAATCAGTACTCTTTTCCAGTACCTGGGACCTCCCACCAGATCTTCCACTTGTTTGATCTGTCCGCTCCAGTCTGGTCTCGCTCAGTTTGATCTGGTCGAGGTGTTGCCTCTGCCTTCGCCCTTTGGCGCGTGGCCTTTTTTTTTTTTTTTTTTTTT